>JAUOBV010107700.1:0-21526 GCA_032360425.1 Rubia occidens | reverse complement strand
ATAAATATTGGAATAAAATGAAGGAATGGATAACTACTGGAATAAAACAAACATAGAAAAAGTGGCGTAGAAGGATTCAAATTGGGAAAAATGTAAAATCACATAGAAATGCTGAAGGAATTGTGACTGACAGAGGGGGTACTCTGTAAGATACTTCCCACGTTGTATACGAGCTTTAATTTACTCCACAATTGTAAGTTCCCATGTTTTTCATATTTTCTGCCAACCAAATAATTCAACCAAATACAAATTCCTAGAAATTTGTATTTACCAAATAACTCACTGCATACAAAACGGCCTCTATGACCAATACTTCTCATCATTTGTACATGACATTATTTTCATAAAATATACACTATCCAGTAGATAACTGACCCACACCCCACAGGGTCGTTTAATACATGTGGGATGTATTTAAAGAAAAATGTTTACAATGTAGCATTCGTACTCACTGCTAACTACATTCAAGTAGCTAGTGGCAAGTTTGGGATCAACCACAGAGACACTAGAATTTAAAGGTTAGCTCGACACAACCCACAATCGGGCATCACCCCATTTGTGTGTCCGGAATAGCTAGTTATTTAAATAGATAATTGGTTGTGGTGGTTTGTGACTAACAAACTGCTAAGCATGCAAGCAACAAGAATTAAACTGTGATTAACTAGTCTTGGAGGTATTTGCGTAAAATGACCAATTTAATTATTTTGATCCTAAATTCTATCACATATAACCATATAAACATATTCTCATCCCTATGTCACATAATGTGGAGATAACCGGGAATTTTCAATGTCTGTCACACACAGGTTTTGCTCCCTAAAAACCTTCTCACTGCCTTCGTAATTAGGGATGCGATCCAATCCTTTTGACTCCTCTTTTCTTCCCAACAACCTCTCCTTTTATGCTAAAAAGCCTCTTCAAAGGTACTTTAGCCATAACAAGAAATACTGTTGGATTTGGCGATCGAGCCAGATCAGGAGTGCAAGCGAGGATTTTTGCTGGAGCTTAACAACCTCCTGGTCCAGTTTGACGAGGCTGCTCTACCCTACACTATGGATCCTCCGTAGGATGCACTTCATTTTTCACATCCTCCTCCATAGTACCAGCAGCCCGATCCGATGCAAGAGGATCACGGCAGCAGCAACTAGCCTCAGCAACCTCTAGCAGATTTCTTTTACGAGCTGCACGACATGATCTACGACCACAACTTATACATATCACGGAACTTGTTGGATATGGATGACGATATTTATCAGCTCCCATCCAGAGTGTGGGATATGCAGGTACGCGCTGGTGGCACCACAGGACCAGATCCTGGAGCAGCGAGGTGCAGAGAGAGATTCCAGAGGAATGAGGACTGGATGTCTTAGTATTAGCAGCGTTACAGACATTGTGGCTCTTTCTCACAGCAGTGATTGTGAGAACTTTTCTTTCACGTACCCCCATACTTCGTTATGTATTATGTTTTGCCTTATTTTGTATACATTGAGGGTATGTAGTATTCCAGTGTTGGGAGGGGATTTTCAGTCATTGTTTCTTTTTGGGATGTGATATTCGGGACATGTAGACTTGGATATTTTTTCTTACTTTTGGGATGCTATATTTTGATGCATTTAGATATTTTGTAGTTTTGACATACGGCAGCTTTTTGGCAATTTATGATTGGAAAACATGGGAAAATGAAAAAAATTAATAAATTTGAAAAAGAAAAAAAAAAAACCCCCGCTAAGTTGAAAACCTGAGAGGGAACTTTAGGTAACATTGGGGGCCCGGATAGGCCAAAAAACTTGAAAGGGAGGCCTAGGTAAAAATGAGAGGCTAAATGTGGGTGAGATGTGAGCCAAAGGAAACATGATGTGTGGCTAGGATGAAAAACCGAAAGGGCTCATAGGAAAAATGAGAGAAAGATAGAAAAAGAAAAAAAGGTGAAAGATCTACTCATTTGCCGGCATTGAAGTCATAAAGTTGCAGTTTATATATGTATGATCAGGTAGCCTAACATTATGACACTTATTGGGACTAGGTAATTTAGCGGGGAACATGAAGAAAGGTATGAAATTATTAATTTTTATACTTCGTTGTTGGGTTGATATATTGGTATAAAGGGAAGTTCATACTTGAACATTTGATATAGTTTGAACCTCACTTTATACCATTGGATTTTGGGATTAGCAAGTTAGGAAATATGTATATGGAAATTTGGGAACTGATAGTATATTTGGGTAGATTTAGGAATAAGGGTAGTGTGCAATAGGAACTTTTGGGAATTGTGACATTGAGAGTTTTGTGAGGCTTTCATTTGGGGGATATTTGAATTAGGATGGGGTTTTTTTGAACTTCTTTGTGTCTTGAATCTTTTCTTACTCAAGAACGAGTAAGGTTCAAGTGTGGGGAGCTTTGATATGTCCATATTATACGATGACTTTAGATCTTGTGTACTCATTTTGGTATGATTTTGTGCTTTGGATGCTCCATTTTACCTTGAAATTCTATTACTTGAATTAAGAGTGACTTTAACGCTCTTATCACTTTTAATACGGATTTTTTGAGATGAGGTAATCGTTTGAAAAATTGAAGACCATGAAGAATACATTTTGAATAAAATGAAGACCCTGAAGACCTAAATAAGGGAGGAGGAGACAACTACACTTAGACAAAAAAGAAGACAACATGTGAGGGCAGCTTACTATGCCCGTCGCGACTCGCGATGGCTCTCTGCCCAGATCTTCTTTTTGGACTTTTTGTACTATAAATACTCTCTTATCTCCTCCACTTTCCAACAACTTTTCTATTCTGAACCATAAACCCTAGGTTTTCTTCCATTTTCATCTTGATTTCTCCTTGATTTTATGTTTGAATTACTATTGTTGTTTAGTATGGATTCTAGTATCTAAACTTAGCCTCGGGAGCAATTGATTTAGGCTTCCAAACCCATGTCTTAAATTTTTTGTAAGAAGCTATTTAATGCTTTGCTATTGTGTATTTATTGTGCTTGAGTTTGGTTGTTAAATACACTAATGGTATTGGAAATTTGAGTATATCAATTGCTTGTATGATTACTTGTTAGGGTTTGGAGAAAATAACTAATTCTCCTTTCTTTTGATGTGAAATCCAAAGGCATGATTTAGAGTTTCTAATAATGTCAAATTCTTTATCATGTTTGTTTCGGTAGCAAATAGGAGAAGTTTATGAACTTTGAATGTTCTTGAGTAATCTTGTGTAAATGTATGAATTAGTTCAATGCTCAGATACGGTGTAGTGTTTATAAGTGTTACCAAGCTTGTTGATTGTTTGTGTTTAGTGCCACTTATGGGATACCTTTAGGCGTTGATCAACTAAAGGAGTCATTAGTGAGGTTGAGCGAGACATGTCAAATTCACTCTTGCAAACTACTATCAAAGAAGGATAGAAGATTGATCTTCACAAAAAGTAGTAAAAGTTTGAATAGATTATATGTACAATGATAGATAAGAGGGTTGGAAGTAGAAATAAATTGCGCCCAAGGTCTCATAATTTGTGTTTAAACTCTTCTTATTAGTTATTGCATATTTAGTAGATTCACATTGCTTACTAGTTAACTTTTTTTAAAATTGATAATTTACAAAAACCAACCAAAAAAACCCATCTTTACAAGCTTATATACATATGCATATCGTTATCCAGCGTAATATTCACAGTTATATGTGATAACCCTTAGGAAAATCTCTCTTCTTTGTGGACGACCTTGATTTTTCCATTATCAACTTAATTGTATTTAGAAAGCATTTAGACTTATAAATTGTAATTTTGAGAGGTACGGAGATGACCTCCCACTTTCATAAACCAAATTCAATCATTTTCAAATAAATTTAAACTCTAAAAGTTCATAAGGTGTAACATAACACCGATGTCGGTCGTTCATCGCATCATATGTCGGTAAAAATGACATAAGATGCGAATTCGGACATTCTCATAAATCAACATATGCAACATCGCACGTCATTTGGCAACAACGTTTACTTCATTTTTACAACTTTTATTTCGGTTAAAATATAACCGAGGTAAAAATTCTGTTATTTATCTCAGTTTGTTTTGACCCAAAGTAAAAAAAATATTTTGAAAAAAATTAACCGAGATAAAAGAACTTTTTTACCTCGGTTATTTTCCCTACACCAGATAAGCGAAGTAAGAAATGCAAAGTAAAAGGTCCAATTTCTTGTAGTTTATGTTTCATAGCAAAATTACAATAAGAAATTAAATTACAAATTAACCACGAAATTTATAGCATATAAAAATAGGATGAATCTAAAAAGTCTCACAAATCATGTCAAATGATGTTTACTAATAACAACCCCGAGAATATAAAAACTCTACTAACGTAGATTCCATGGCAATCACGGAAATAAATGCCATGAATCTAGTAGTAAATGAAGCGAGAAAGAACCTTGGAGAAAATCCTTCTCTACCTAACTAAATGAAAATTAACTAACTCCTTAAACTCTAGAGGCTGAAGACTATTTATATAGGATAGGATAAAAGGGCCCAGAATCCCAAGTTGTAACCCTAATGCCAGATTGGCACAGCCCGTGTAGTACTGTACAGGACATCCATTGGAACGTGCTTCTCCAAAAGATTGGTGGGATGGGGGCATGCGGATTTGCACGCCCATCGGCTGGAAATTGTGTTTTGGCATACGAGAGTGTACGGGATAATGCACAGTTGCACGCTCCATCTGCTGGGACTCATTCCTTGTTGTACCCTTGTGTATGGGCCGTGCAGAGTTGCACTGTCCGTCCCCTAAAATGATGACTTGTCATAAACTGATGGCATAGACCGTGCCATTTTCCATGGTCCATGCCATTTTTTGACACTCTAAACTTGTCTTGTTTTCTTTACTCTTCTATCTTCTACCACGTTTTAACTTAGGGCTTTCAGTATTCTACCAATTTTGATATTGATCTTCATTCATCTACTTCTAAGTGCTTAAGAGAAGTCTATACATAAATCATAAAACAAGATCTCGGCTCTCATAGGGAAAAAAACCATTAGACTTATGTTAGGCTAAAAAATGAAGGATTTAGATAGGAAAACAAAAATGATGTTTTAAAACCTATCTAAACCTAGCAATATACCCTAAAAAACATAACAAAAGAAATGTTAAATAACTTAAGAAATACAGGAAAATAGGTTGATAGTTTCTTATGTGAATTAGAGTCCACGACAAAATCTATACATCAATCATGTGACGAAAATAACCCCTGTTTTAATTGCATGACTAGTAGTTTTTTAAGTTCAAACACAACCCTCCTAGTTACTACTTTCTATTGCTGACACACAATGTGGGTGACACCCGAGAGTGGATTGTGTTTGCTCAACCTTTAGGCTCTAATATCTCTGTGGACAACCCTGGAGTTGCCACTATCTATGTTTATCTTAGTTAGAAGTAAGGTCAGGAGCAACATACAAATCTTATCTTGGCCTTTAGAATCCGCAGGTGAACTCCACCAAAAGAATGACCCCGCGAGTGTAGGTAATTTTCCTTCCTCCTTGTTGAAGAGATAGAAAATATGACTTCGTTGTGGTGTATAGATGAAAAGTTTTAGGTGGAGGTGAATAGGGAAGGGGATGGTGCGACAGACCAGCATAAGGGAGAGATGGCTAAAGAGAAAAGAAGTTTGAATCAGCAACAAGTAAATTGAGGAATTTCCAGAATAGTAACATAAGCATCGGAGCTTCTTCCCGAGTGAAGTTGAACAAACTGATTGGTCTCTTACTCTGCCTCCATCTGGAAGGAATCCCCCACATCACTAGAACCTTCTTTGTGGATCAATGATTTTTTTATTTCTCAATTTTTGTGGATCACGAGAATAGTTGAAAAATTTAGGATACCAGAAAGATAACATAGGGGGAGTCGTGAGACCAAAAGGAATGCAACTAAACAATCTAAGCTCAACCACCATATGTCAACTCCTCACAGGAATACCTCGGTCCAACTAAGGTACGTTCACTTAAAGGTATGTAAAACACGCAAACAACTTCTCACAACTTAATTAGTTACCTATACTTGTAGAAAATATTCCCCAATGCATACACGTAATAATGAGACCCCACTTGGACACAAAATTAGCTTCGGTAGAAAAACAAATAGAAATATACCCTATTGGCATGCCACACATAATCAACATAGTTAACACCGGAAACAATAACTAAGCTCACAGAGCCAAAGTAACCTCCCCTAAACATAATATTTAAAATAAGATTACGGAATAAACAAGAGAAATAGTATTATGGATTATTTCATCCCCCATTATTCTATAACACCACTGAGTCACGCCGGTGGAACGACAAAATAGATAAGATAATGAGATTTCCTCTCTTATATGCCATACCACCTGTGCAGACTGCAGGTGGCAGATTAATCCAAACCTACCACCTGTACAACACTTCTCCTTCTCCCAACTGTGCGCTAGATAAACTTGAGGCATAAATATCGTATTAGCTCTTCCTCATACTAGCTTAATGGGTTTTGTGATAATGACATAACATAATCATCAACGACCCCCGTCTCTCGATAATCCTGCTAGAAGGGATAAAAGCGTCATGTTTCAGCAATAAAACTTTACGATACATAATACATAAGAAGAATACACTTAACCCAAAAAACACACGGTAGCATACCTCTCCCATAAAGAGCGGATCCTCTATCTAACCTTGACCTTCACATAACCGGTGATTAGCCAAATGATTGCCAATATAACTCATCTTGCACAATATCCTCAAATCCACCTCCTTAAAATGTTATGGTCCTATGTTGAAACACGAGGATACCAGCCCCTATATAGGCATAACTTGGCCTTGATATCCAACATTCAAAATATTTATAAAATTAAACACTATACAAGAAACCAACTAGTCGAATAATCGGTATTGGAAAAGAGAATGCCAAATTACACTTGAGAAGACGTAAAGTACTAAACCTACATGTCACCCTTATCCAAAAGGTTAAGGAACACATCATATAAATGCAGTATAATCCCATAACAAATAACTAAAATTATACACACATAACCCTAAAACCTAAAATATTTCCCTACAAAATCAGGGAGATAAGCCACAACTTCGCATGGGAAACCACCGGCTGACGACAAAAGTTTTAAAACCTTGCCTCTTTTCCGTGAGCATAAAAAAATATAATAAAAAATATTACACCTAGTGGTCATGCAATGGTAACCTCAACGGTAAAGCAACATTGCATGACTTCGCTCAAGTCTTAAAATTCAGCCTGTGATACAAGTGTGCAACCAATATTTGCCGAACCACAAAGAATAACAACACACCACACTAGTGCAATTCTCTTTAAGAAAACCTCAGTTGGCTAAACTTATAGCCAATTTCAGAATGACAAATAAACATAATTGTAGTTAAATCATTCACATCACAATCCATACTATAATAAGAATATACTTTCAATAGCCTCAGCGGAAAACATCCTAATATTACAAACCAAAACAATAATAACTATAACCATGCCTTAACATAGATTTCATCTCCCCATTTCAATTTAAGTGATGCGTCCAACCCAAGAACACAACTACCATATTCTGCTGGTTTGATGAGGGATACAAAAACAATGAGATTGCTTCATTTAAAGTTTCAAACTATTCGAGAAGAAATACAGGTTGTTGATTCAGTCAGAACCAATGCTGTAAAATACTCCTCCTTCAAAAAACCATAATCAGGAGAAGTGTTAGGCAAAAAAATCCATATTGGTTATTCTTCATGCCCATCCATTGGGTTCTCAAATAGGCGTAATAACACCACCTCCCTCCCACATACATTATTTGGTCCCATTCACAGATCCTGCAAAAGTAGACAACAAGCTATACTTACCAAAACAACCAAATGTGACAGTATCTACGACATAATATAAACATACCCACTAACCCAATCATAAGCAAAAACAATATCCAACATAAACCTTTTCACCAAAGCTGAAGAGACTCTACTCTGATGACAAGATGATTACCTCTATATATAGGTATAACAGGACATAGGGCATCAAGTCATCGTAGTCCTCAAAAGAACTAAATAAACCCAACGATTCTCAAAAAATCAGTTATCTAAAGAGATTACCTAAGAATATGGAACGGAGAATTTATTCAAATAGTAAAAACTAGTGTAGCTTCTTTACATCCCTCTGTAAATATAAGGCCCAGATACAAGCTAAGCATTTAAAATAACACATCGCACCAAGGTGAAGAGTCTACATCCTTGCATATGCTTGGAAAGTAGCCACCACACGAATAACTGTAAACCTCCACCTTCGTGCCCCTTAATGCCAATTGTAAACTAAGTACATTATAGACACATATAATGGAAACCACAGTGGTACATTAACAATGCGATTGGACATAGCATCGTATACGCCTAGAACACCACCAACTAGTGACACAAGGGACCAACCATTAGTTGTTAAACCACAAGGACCATAAATGCATCGCATTAGTATTACGCCATACAATCATATAAAAACATTAGAAATAACCTTAAGGCTAAAACCATCTAAACTATTCCCCCTTACCATTACCTTAAATACCATCACTGTTATCCTCTTCAAGTATAATGGTGGTGCCAAACATTAGAGAACCTTGAAGCGATTGTCGTGGTAGCTTTTCGATCATATCATCAGTTTCATCATTCATTTAAATTTTGCCTCCTTGATACTAATCATACACAGATTTCTCTAGCTCATTGAGTGTAAGCAATTTTATACCGAGGGATAAGCATTCATATTGAGTGCCCGAGACATAATTCTTTACGGGGAATGAATAGAACTGCACAATAGAAGGGCCGTTGTAGCACTCTCTAAACACGGAGACAGTTTTAATAGAAGAAAATGAGAGCACTTTTGTGTGACATACAAGAGGTAGTGTTTACTATCGATAAAACTATGTTACATAAGTATTAGGATAGTTTTATAAGTCTTGTACTTGAATGAATCTAAGATCAAAATGTACTACTGGTCATGTAACTCAAATATCCCCAAATAATAGTTTTATATAGTTTACTCTCTTATCCTTTCGTGATTGTAGTTGATAGTAACCCCTCCACTCCAAAAAACCATGTTTCACTACATTAGTTATTCCCGAAGCGTGATCGGATTGACGACCCGTTTGCGGCCTTGAGTAGTTAACCTTTAAAGTACTAGCATCTCTATGAATGACCCCAGACTTTCCACTATCTACCCCCTGGTAGTTTAGTAGTAATAATGGGTGCAACATTATAAATATCTATCTATGATCTCCCAGAGCTCTGTGGGTTATTTCTCCTAAGTACGACCCTGAGGAGTTCGAGTCAAAATATTGTGCCAAGGTGGCTTGGCATGGGCCGCAGAGAACAAAGTGGTTTGTATCGTTTATAGGAGCTTTATGCGACTAATTTTTGGTACAGGTAGTGTGATGTTGCACAGCCCTTGCAAACTCAAGTTCTAGATGAGAAGACCAGCCGCAAATATTTGCACACCCGCATCATCGGTAGCCCAAAAATTGACTCCCAGTTGGAGGTCCACAATGTTCTACATGGCCTGCGCTCTTCAGAAGGTGAAATAGAGCTTCCAGCCAATAGCCAACAATGATACGCGTAGCTATGCGTTCAAAAAGGCCGGGAGCTGGTTCCTAACCTACGTGTTCTGGGGTTGGGCTTATCACCCAACCACAACGTAACCCTATGCTCGCACGAATGCCAAAACTGTGCTGCGATCCCATGCCACTCAACGTGTGCCTGCAAACTGATCTCCCTAAACCATGACGCACATGTCTCTAGGTCATCTAGCATCACCCCGACCTGTAATATCTCCCTCTGTGCCCGCGAGATGCTTTGCATAATGCCCAAGCCGTTTGTGCCAAATGCTCATGCGCGCAGTGCCTGGTCGTCCGCCAGGCCATCACACTAAGTGTTAAGTCATGGCCTGAGAAGATATGTCTCAAGCTCCTTGTCTCAGAAGTTTTCTCTTTTAGTTGTAATGAGTTAGCTAGTAGCTTAGCTTAGTTAGTTCTTGGAGGTCCAGGCCTGCGTACCCTTATTTTGGTTTTCCTCCCTTTTGTTCTTGTACCTAGGACATGTAATAGCTTTCGTACACCATACATGTGAAGTACTAAGCTACCCACATCCGGTCACCTTTTTGGAAATATATTGAAAATGAGCATTTGCTTCCCATTTTTTGGGCCTTATATTGCTTTCTTGTTGCTTGTGTTATGAAGCCTTTCTCTCATTTTAAACTCGTGTATTTCCTCTGCATACTTTTCCACGTCTTTATAAAGGCTTGGTGTGCTAGGAGCAAACAAGTTAATAGTGACGTGCGTGGAAACTAGACTGTAGTAATGACACTCTATGGGGTAACGCATGACAGTTGGTATCAGAGCTCAAGAAATCCTTGAATGCATAGTGAAAAAAGCCCTCAATATGTCAAAAACGATCGATCGATTGTAGAACATTGACAGAGTTCTTTTTGGTGAGGCACAAGGGTCCGAGAGCCTAGATGACTGGGTGGATCTAACAGAAATGAATGTTGCTATTATCAGTAAAGACATCGAGGTGGCCAACGCGAAGGTTGTACGTCAGGATGAGGAGAATGCTGAGCTGAGAAAAGCCTTGGCATCTCGCGACTCCAATGTTGCTGAGACGAGAGACATCATCATGATGCTTGGGAGAGATGTGCACGTAGTTGTGTGATGATACCTGGGCCTCAACCCTTCGAGCCCCGCGAGCTTCGAGCTTAAGGTAATGTTCAAGGTCCAACTCGAGGCCCATAAAGGGAGGCGTGATCCAATCCTAATTAAGGACATTGCTGATTCCTACAAGGAAGCTATCTCATGTATACCAATTATACTCGAACTATTATACAAATCAAACAAGGAAAAGAGGTTCAAACCCTAGAGAATATCAGATTCTCTCCACTATAAATACACAGGTTTGGTACACCTTATATTTCATTCAATATTCTCGAGAAAAGGCTTATACTAACTTAAGCATCGGAGTATTTACCCCCCGGACACCGGGGGCTTTGTCTTGCAGATTAGACGCGATTCGGGGATCACGACGAGAGATCTGCATCGGTGAATCTACCTTCATCAGATCAAAATTCAAAAGTCAACACAACTGATTTGATCTAGAAAAGAACAAAACCCATATAGAACTTGTTTTTATGGCTTCCCCTGTTTCTTAGCTCTCCGCCGGCGGTGAACCTCACTCCGACGGTGACTCCCGGTGGGATAAGGATTCAGTTGCAGAAGAACATCAGCGTGAGTGTTTGGGAATTCCTAGTTTTAATTATTTCTGGTGCGTCTAGCTAATTCAGCCTCACGTTCATTGATCCTTGTTTGATTAACCTCATAATCTAGAGTTTCATGCACCAGTTTCTCTCACGAGCCCTCATTTCTAGCTCCCCATTTTGTACCTTTTTAAATTCCACGGCCTTTTATGGAAGCATGTCGTAATAAGGATCACTAGTGAGAAATGACAGGGTATTAATTTGTAGGTGATTTGCAGGGTAAAATCTGTTGTTGTGAGGTGGTTCTGATCGATGGTAGTGGTGAATAAAACTAGGAATATGCTGGAGTGTTTGATGAAGAAAGGGTCCGCAGTCACCGCCGATGGCACTCTAGTGCGGATGAGAGGATACTACACCGGAGCTAACAACCATTATGGGTAAATCCGTGAGTTTCAACCCATATTATTATTTCATTACTCATTTAACCCATTACCCATTTCACTAATTACCCATACCTATCCAGATTGTAAAATAGATAACCCACTTGACCAATGGGTTACAGGTCTATTTTCCACCCCTACACATAATTCATAAACGCAGGGTAAGCTCTTAATTCATAAAGTCCGAGTTAGATTAGCACTTTTGTCCATGCAGAAACCAACAAGAAAACTAAATCGATTAAGACATAAATTCCTTCAAATAATTAAGGCAGTCAACACATGATTTCTAACAAACACAAGAATGCTCTATCAATAAGTAGTAGTAATATTAGAATTGTCACCTTTTTCCAGCCCATCATAAACGTCCAAGGTGTAGCCTCCGGAAAACCTCCTAGAAAGTCATCTATCATTTGGAAGAAGAACAACCAGCTTTCCTTTGATCCACCCTCAGTGTAAGCGACTGCTAGGGAAAAATTCCTCCAACGGGATCATTTTCGATGGCACTCAACTAACACCGTTGTACCTAACCTTCATAGGACAACCATCAAAACCTAATAATGGACTAAAACCTTCCAAGAAACCTTTCTTAGCACCGTGAAATCAAAGGAATAAATGTTTCACCAAAGGAAGCAACTGGTGCAGCCCTCCATCATACTCCATCATTGCACAACTTCCCGGGTTACTCTTCAAAACCTCCTCATAATATTGGGGAAGGGCTTTGAAGGAATCCCCAACGGTTACCATCTAACATTTCAAAAGCTCTCAAGTTTGCCCTTATAAGTTGTTGCCTCTTTGGTTGCATTCCAAACATCAACAAATTGTCCTCCAACACCTCATTTGAGACCTTCCGTCGGCACTCAAAAAGTCCTTAATCATGTGCGCTATCAATGTTTTGGTCTCCTTCACACACCCTTCATACCTACATGTGGGTTCCCCCTCTAACTTTCGAATACATAAAATTTGATCATCTATTAGAGCTGAACCATGGAGCCTCCAGTTGCATCCCCTATCCTTACAATAGACAGTTACCCGAAGCTTCTCACTCTTCACCATTCCATATGCAAACACTTCTTGCACTGCAAATTCAAGTATCGCAACCTTTAGGTCTTTCTGTGACTCAAATAACATTCCCTCCTTCAGTATTATTTGAGAACCATCACTAATGTTGAACTTCTCCCTAGTCAAACACTTCCTGAAAGGATGTGCCTCTTCTATACTGTCAAAAAATCATCGTATTCCATGTTCTCTCGTAATTATCCCCATCTTCCATCTGATCTGCACGATCTCAGACCCATCCACTGTGTACCAACTTATCCACTATGCCTCTTTTTTTAATATATACTCATCATCATCATCTTCTTCAGCGTAATCCTTATCAAAACTGACATCAGAATAATTGAAGTCAATTTCAATAGTAGCCTTCTTCGATTTTTTCACGGCCTTCAATTTGTTCCTGTTATTGTTGCGCTCGGCTTGGTTTTTTTCACCACTTCCAAGACCAGCGGAGAGGTCTACAACCTCACCAAACACCTCCACAACATTTTTTGCCTGCTCTAAATCATTGAAAATATTTAGGGTACCCTTTTTCACGCACAACATCATTTGCACAAGGTTAGATGCCAGTAACTAAGGCTCAATTCAATGGTTTTCCAAAGGTCTGGATCACCCAAAAAGAACTTCGTGAAGTACTACTCTAACACAACCAAAGAGTATCGATCGGGATCAACACCATTCAAAACCTTCTTTTTTCAACATGATAAAGTGTCAGGGTGCTCATGTCATCTGTATTATCATGTACAATGCATACATATGATTATTACAAGGACCATTCACTCATTAAAAAACAAACAAAAATACCTCAAACTCTGTTGTCCAATGCCAAGAATAATAGTATAAACTTCCCAAAAAACAACATAATCAGCCTCACATTACTCAGAATCAACTGGGGCAGAGCCCTTGTTCTCGGTATACAAAAATACAAAACCCCAGGTCTTTATAAAACTGAGTTTTCTAACAGCCTCATTCTCAGGCCAAGCACAACCATTAAAAACGCAATCTTAATCAATAATAACATCATTTTAAGCCCAAACCAACAGAGAATATGACATCACACAAAACTCCTCTCGAACTCACCTACTAGCCCACATTATCAACGAATATTAAACAAAAATTGATAAATGACACTTATTCGCAACAAAAAGGAGTTGGGCTTTTTTTTGCCACTTCCCCTATTTTAGGGCTCAACATGTAACTCGACGGGCGGCTCCCTTTAACCCACCATTCGGCTGATCAATCCTCCTCCACGGGTGATCGATGATGCTTTTTCTTCAAATTCGATGACTTGGAACGACGACAACGGTTGTGGCGAATAATGGTGATCAATTGTGACCTTTAGGAGAAGAAGAGAAGGCGTAGCGAGAAAGAACGAAATGTAAAGAAAATGGGGAAAAGGTTGTTAAAAAAGGAGAGGACAGTTCGTCTTTTCATCTTTTTCTATTTTTTTAAAGAGGGATATAATTGTTATTTTTTACAAAACCGGCCAAATCCGGCATTGACAATCATAATCAACGGATCACAAGGTTATTTTGACATTTACTTCACAAAGTTAGGGTAATTTGAGCACTTTCTAATTTCACAGGGTTATATTGGCACTTTCTGGCTAAAGTCGGGATTTTTTTAAAAATTAAATCACTCATCGAGAATGAGTGGGGGAATACATCGTCTTCCCTAACCGACCGAACCCAAAATAATAATACATGATCATCCAAAGTTTTGTTGGACCTGTCACAAACGGATTGATAAGTAAAATGGACGTGATTCCACACTTCAATCCTCCACCCCCTGTGTCGAATCTAGTGTGGCCAGACGTACATTGTACTTCTTAATCCATACTCCAGAGATAAGTTTAATATGAATATCTAAAATGGGGAAAAGCCTATCTGTTCTAGCCAATAAGTTAAGCTCTCTAGAATCTCTGAATTCCTGAAATGATGTTTCGGCTCCCTTCGTCAATGCATATTTTGCCATGTAATCTGCTGCATGGTTCGCCTCCCTTGGGATATGGATAATTGAACTGTTGTTTTCCTCTGCTAAGAGTTTAATCCGCCTTACTAGATGTGTAAGGTTCCATGGATGGCTCGATATTCCTGAAAGTATTTGATAAGCAGCCAGGCAATCAGTTTCTATGAAGCAAACCGTATGTTTTTCTGTTGCCCATTGAAGACCTGCAAAAATCGACAAAAGTTCAGATTGAAGAACTGATTCAGATTCATGAGGACATGATACAATATGAGTGACCAGGCCATTTGACCTTGAATTATGTCACCTTGAAATAGAAGTTGTACTTGACCCCTTCTAAAAAATGTATTTCAAGTTGTACTTGAAAGTCTATCAATATAACGTGTCAATTAACTTTCACAGAACTGACTTTTATACTAGAGATGTTTTAACCTAACATCTAACATCTTATGTTTAAACAAAAAGAAGCAATGTTCATGAACATTTAATATTGGAAATGAGATCTAGTACTGATGATTTGCTTGCACTAATTAATCAGTACTGATGGAAGGCTGCTGTGAGTGGGTCTATTTGCGTGGGTACCATTCAACAAGGTGCTATTTTTTTACCATCGAATCCCACATGACCTACAAGCATGTCAGACCGTGATTTGATAGTTGAACCTTCCTTTGATTCGTTGAACCTTCCTTTGATTCGTCGAACCTACAAAATAGACTCCCGTGAATGGTCAGGAGAAGAGGCTCTGAAGCCAAAGTCAGATCATTACGATTGAAGTATTGAAAATTGAATGAATAGAATGGATAAATTACTTAGTATGTATAGGGGATCTTCATTGTGGTATAGGGGATCTTCATTGTGCTTACAGGACCATGAATCTATGGACCATTAGTTTAACCTTTGTTCAATCACTAAGTTATTTTGGTCCTATGCATATCATCTGCTTGACATTACTGATCCTCACATAGATGTGTTGTTTGATAAATTGTCTTGGTTTTAATCATTAGGGCCAGTCCACTGTAGTTTGAGGTTCCAGGTGAAAAGTTTATTTTGAACTCCTGTACAAAGGGTTTAAAAAACCATCGAACCCTTATAAAATTTGAATTTAAAAATTAAAAGATCACTCAAAGAAATTAGTGTTAAACTAGTCCAAACATAAATTAAAAAGATAATTTAAATATAACTTAATACATATGAAGAGTTTTTCTTTAAAAATGGGCCCCTAAAAGTTTTAGGCCCTGTGCAGCTGCACGACTAGCAACCCCCCCTAGGTCAGGCTATGCTAATCATACGAGAATGCATTTCAAACTAATTACCATTTCTTCCACTTGACTGCTGGACCTATATGTTGGATGATTTGGAAACCCATAGTATGTGGATAATAGTAACCCTAGCATTAATAGGAATAGAATCCTAGTAGACATCATCATAGTGAATCCATAGGGACTTTACATACACTGTCTCACAGTATCAAGTTAAAAGTTTCAATCAGTTGTTCCCAATGGGAGATTAGTCTATGATAACAAAACTCATAAACATAAATATAGCAAGAAAAATGGAAAGAAAAGATGAAGAAATGAGAAACTTACAATTTTGGAGTTCAAAGCCGGGCTCCTCACAAATAAAATAAAGTAAGGGTATTTATATTACTAGTGAATAAGAAAAAAAGTCTTAAAAAGTTATAATCCAGCTGGTCGGGTGTGCACCGACTATGCCGTGTGCTCCCGATCCATGTACGCAAGCGCTGGGCATCGATGTGTCACAGGCGGACTGTGCAGCTGGCGCATGATTTGTGCAAATGATGTATGGGAGTCATTTTCTTTTACAATCCAATGCACGCAGACAGTGCGTTGCTCAGCATGGTCCGCTCACTTGTTGACCAGTTTGCTCTTTCTTCATTCATTGTGTGAACCATTAATCCATATTGAGAGTTTTAGTAGTTTTATTCATAGTAATCACGTAGGCAAATCTAAACATGCTACCTATGAGAACAAATTCATCTCGGTTCATGTGCCAAAATGGGTTCAAAACTTAGTCGCATCGTTTGATCTACAAAATACAAGAGTTAGAAAATAAAATGGGTTATTCATTCCTAAACCTTGCAAGAGAAATTCATACAATAAGATCAAGACTAAAATCCAATTTCCTTACATTTAGAGTTCAATATTTACTAAACATGGGCACATGAAATTCCACACTTAAATCATTACTAGTTCTCAAGTAAGAACGATCAAAGTTGAGCTATACTCCTAGAAATCTACCCAAAGCATCATTTGAATTCCTATACGAGAACTTCCCAAAGCTCAAAATATAAATATTACCCATTCGTTCCCTAGACTTCAACTTAAGACGAATTCTACCAAAATTTCCATTAACAATCTATCAAAATCCAAAAATATCAAAATGTGAAACGAAGCAGATTATCCCATTATACGTTTAGTTCCACTACTTAGTTTCCAAGTTAAGTTTTAATCCCTTAAAGGCTATTGATGTGAAATTAAAATACCAAAATTATCCTTTTATCATTGAACCTTATGACTCCAAATACGCAAATGAATTATCGCAACATTTTTTTCTTTTTTTTCCTCATTTTGACTAGGGGCCCTTTTCAGGTTTTCATCCTAACCACACATTATTTTTCTTTGGGCTCACATCTCACCGCACATTTTTGCATATGTCGCCCTTTCGAGTTTTTGACTTATCATGGCCTCTCATTTTTGCATATGTTGCCCTTTCGAGTTTTCGACCTATGACGCTCTCTCGAAGTTTCAACTTAGCAAAATTGTTTGTTTTCTTCATTTTTCTAAGCAAATCAAAGTATATCACATGTACAATATGCAACAAGATATATTTCCCTCCCCCGCACATGAAGCATACATTGTCCTCAAAATGAACAAAAAGACATGAAATGAATCAAAGAGGGAAAAAAAAACTCAAAAATAGGACCTCCAAGATTCATCCCTATGGTTGCGATGCTCACTTCTCAATGCTTTTTCCTCTCCCCAATGTTCTAAAACTCGAATCAATGTACCACTTCGATCAATCCAATACAAGTCTACAACTTAAAAAATCTTGAACAACAACCACATAAAGCAACAACTTGCAGTACTTTAAGGTGGTGGATTTTGGTAGTAGATTGTAGGGATGTTTTGTCGTTCTGTGACTAGAATGTGAGGAAAAATGTTTTTATAAATAAAATAAATACTAATACTCCCTCTTTCCCGGAGAAAGATTCTTATTTTTTAGTAAAATTTCTCAAACCATGTTTGACCATGACTTTAGTCACATATGCAAATGGTGTATAAAAATTAATATTTAGAAAATAGATATTGCATGGAATATAACAATATATCACATGATAATATTATTAACTAGTATATTCTAATTGAAATTTATGGTCAAACATGGTTTGAAAAAGTTGACAAAAAAGGAAGTTTTCTATGTGACAGAGGTAGTATAATTTAAAACTCGGGTTGCCTCCTGAGAAACTCCTTGTATTTAAGGTAGTCAGCACGGTCCTAATGCTATCCATATGGTAAAATTTTTAACCCCCTCATCATGGATTTCAAAAAGTATGGTGGTGGGGGTAGGAAACCTCCAAGAGGAGTTTGTGGTGGTCACTGGTGTAGAACATAATTATTAAAGGTGGTTACATAAAATCAGAGAAGTCACTTTTTGGGTGACTTCTATGACTCCAGCTTTGATGTCCAGTTTTGAGAACCGCCATTTTTAGGTTCCGACCTCCACCATTCGGCTTCTCACAGATGGTTCTGAAATCGGAATCCATTCATGGTTTCGATCCCGGAACATAGTTTTTCAAGTCCATCTAATGCTTTTTATTCATTTAAAAAAAATAAAGGTTTTGATTTCGGAAGCTGTATCGGCCATTGTATTTTCCAGCCCCAAGAGCATTTTTTGTTCCTCTTTTGTTTATTGACTCATTGCAGTGAATTTTCACATTTATTCACTCCCGAATTAGGAAGTGTGTCAAGTGTATTAATTCTGATACCGAAAAAACTTCGACAAAGTCTTTTATAAGACCGTCTCACAGTGAGACCAGGGATTTAATTGCAATTGAGGTTTCAAATTAAAATTTTAAAAGTCTAGGGGCTGGATGTGAAATTTCATCAATTTACATTTAAATCCAGGTATAAATATCAATCTTTCTTCCTTTACTCTCATTTTTTTCCTGAAGCTTTCTCTCTCCTCTCCTTTCCTCTCTCCAGCGTAAACATCCATCTTCTTTCTCCTCTCCATTTCTCTTCCATCTTTCTTCAATTCGAGCTCATTTTCTTCCAATTAACCACACATCCTCTCCATTTTTCCTTCTCCCTTTCTTGAGCGCAGTGTTTCACTGCGATTTTTGAGTTTTCCGGTGAATTTCCCGACGAATTTTTCGGTATATCTTCGGTTTCCAGTGACCGAACACAATACAAGATTCATTTTGTGTTTATCTTCGAAAGTAATGTCTTTGCTTAGATTTTTTTATGCATATTTTGTTGTTGTTTTCGTTTTTTGTTCACTTTCTTTGGTAATATGATATTCTAGGGTTTGTGTAGGTTATAGTGAGTAATATTTGGGGATTTATCTATTTTTTTTTGTATTTTGTGAGTTGTTCTTACGGACTTGTGCTAATATTTTTTGTTGCTGCTGCTGCTGTTTGTTAGATGTCTAAGAAGACTTGCCATACTGCTGCTGCTTGTTAGATGTCTAAGAAGACTTGCCTTACTGCTGCTGCAATCGAGAAGGAATGAGACTTCGTAAGTTTTCTTAATTTTCAGCAGTGATATTTTAGGTACAAGTATTAATGTTTCTCGTTTTCATCTTGATGTTTCAGGTTTTAGGCTTCAAGTACTGTTATGTGTGTTGATGTGATGTTTTAATTCCAGCGCTTGATGCTTGTGGTATTTTCATGATTAAGTGTGCAATTCAACTTTAATTGTGTGTGATACCTTAGGGTTTTTTTTTATGAATTGTGCTAATTTTTGCGTTGTTCTTGTTGTTTCTTAGATGTCTAAGAATTCTTGTACACTGTTAGTGCAATCGAGAAGGAAAGAGGATCTGTAATTTTTTGTTATTTTGCAGGTGTCATGTTTTAAATACTGTTGTTGATGTTATAAGTTTTAGATTTGATGTTTCATGTTTAAGTTTTAAGTATTGTTCTCCATGTGGGGGCGCTGCGGCCGACCATCGTCGCCTTTTGCTCCAAGTATTGTTCTCAATGTTGGTGTGATGTTTTAATTTCAGTATTTAATGCTTGTAGTGTTTAAAGTGTGCAATTGATTTTCATTTTTGTTGTTTTTGATTGAGTGTGATATTTTAGGGTTTTGTTACGAATTGTTCTAACTTTTGTGTTGTTGTTGTTTCTTAGATGTCTAAGAACGCTTGCCCACTGTTGGTGCAATCGAAGAGGAAAGAAGATCTATGAGTTTTGTTATTTTTCATATGTGAGGTTTTAGATACTGTGGTTGATGTTTTAAATAATGTATTATATGTTTCACAATGTAGTTGTCAAACATGTTACATGTGCTATTGTGATGTTTTAATTTCAGATATTGATGTTTTTTATTACTGTATTTGATGTTTTAATTTCAACATTTGATGCTTGTTGTGTTTTCATGCTTAAGTGTGCAATTGATATGCAGTTTTGATTGGTTCTGGTATCTCATGGTTCTGTTACTATTTGTGGTGATTTTTGTGTAGTAAATATTTCTTACATGTCTAAGAACACTTGCGCGCTGTTGTGTAGTCGAGATTGAAGTAGGAACTGTGAATTTTCTTTTTTTATCTATGATATTTTAGATACTGTTGTTGATATTTCAGGTTCTATCTTTGATCTTTCATGTTTAGGCTCTAAGCATTGTAATGTGTGTTGGTGTGATGTTATAATTTCATTGTTTTATGCTTGTGGTATTTTCATATTCAAGTATGCGACTAATGTTCAGTTTTGTCTTTTGATATTTTAGTGCGTACTGTTGATGCTTTATAATTTTGATGTTGATGTTTTAAATACTGTATTTGATATTTCTCAATGTAGTTTTCAGTGATGTTATGTGTGTTATTGTGATACTTTAATTTCAGATATTGATATTTTTATTACTGCATGTGATATTTTATATTTATTTCACGGGAATACTTTCCAAGTCAGAGCTCCACGATGCCATTGATCAGATAATTTAAAAATATATGAAGAACAGAGGATTGTAGTTGACCCGGGCCTCGGAGGCTAAGCAAATTCAACATGGATGTAGCTCTCTTCAGCTGTACGCGAGACAACAAATGACTTCCGGGTTTATCCTAATGCAATAATGAATGAAATCAATACTACGACTATTCACAATCACAGCAAAGCAACCACACAAATCCACTCGTCAATAATGCATCCCGTAGCAGAAGCCGGAAGAGTTATGTGCTCGCCGCGACATCGACCACCAAAGCTCCCAATTCGGTAGGCTCCGCACCGTCGCCATGTGAGCAATCAATCTTTCACCGGAAATAACAATTTTTCCAGAAACCAAAAATACTTAATTGTAGTTCAGCCCTTCATGTTTTTTGTTTTTGTTAAAAAAGACCCCAAATGTATAATAATTGCAAATAGTACCCTAAATTTGATTTGCCTTCATCTTATATATTATTAATAGTCTCTGATCTTACCATGACACGGTCTTGCAAAATACGAGCTCTATTGACAAACACTCAAACCACAAAAAACATCTCTAATGCAAGGGTGAAATTAAGGCATCAATATGACATGACACACTTTTCTTTAAGAGAAAGACTCATATGAGACCGTCTCACCATAAGTTATGGTGAGACAAAATAA
>JAUOBV010107592.1:0-12965 GCA_032360425.1 Rubia occidens | reverse complement strand
CGTTGTTACTTTTCCAAGTGGCTTCACTTCTACCCATTTGGTGAAGTAGTTAATTACCACAATAAAGGAATTTTACACTGCCATCGCCTTTTGGGAAGGGTCCAACTAGGTGGATTTCCCATTTATCAAACGACCATGCTCAATATACTTCTGTTAAACTAGTATGTGGTTTATGTGACATTGGGGCATTGATCTGGCAACTTCTACACTTAAGCACAAAGTTTTATGCATCGTTGAACATAGTTGGCCAATAGTATCCTGGCCGAATTATTTTCTTTACAATTGTTCGAGATCCCTGATGCATTCTGCATAGCTCTTCGTGTACTTCTTTCAGTATCTCTTCTGCTTGTACTGGTCCAACACACTTTATCCATAGAGATCGGAAACCTTTTTTGTACAGGAATCCTCCTTCATAAACGTAATTGTGACCGTAGTTCCAACTTTCTGGCTTGTACCTTGTCTGCTGGTAACTTTCCCCTTGCGAAGTAGTCTATCAGTGGTGTCATCCAGTTTGCTTCTTCCATTTGAACCATTGACACAGCTGTTATTTCTGTACTTCTAACTGTAATGACTTCCACTTTTACACCTTTGTGTTCGACCAATGAATTAAAACCAGCTGTTGCGAGCTTACTCAAGGCATGTGCTTTTTGCATTTTCACTTCTTGGCACATGCTGGATATTGAAGTATTCAAGTTTAGTGATGAGCTAACGAACTCTCCCTAAATATTTTACCAGCTTCCCTTTCCGATTTTCATAGTCTCTTTTTACCTACTTGACTACTATTTGTGAATCGCTAAAGCTTCGAACACTTTTGAACTTCATTCTTATTGTAAGGTCTAAACCACATATTAATGCCTTGTATTCCGCTTCATTGTTGGTGACCAGAAAGTTAAAACGAAGTGAATATCTGTGCTCCCCTCCTTCCGATTTAATTAATAGTAGTCCCGCACCGTAAGCTTCTTTGTTGGATGCTCCGTCCACGAATAATTTACATGCGATATCCACCCACTTAGATTTTTCTTTGCTAATTCTAAGATTCTACTGGTACTTCGCGTCTTGTGCATCTTCGCTCGTCATCTCTACGATAAAGTTTGCTAAAGCATGTGCCTTGATTGCAGTATATGGTTGGAACTGGATTTCATATTGCCCCAATTCGAGAGCCCACTGGATCACTTTACCTGATACTTCTAGTTTTCTAAGGATGTTTTTGACTAGGTGATCAGTGTAGACAACTATCCCATGACTGTGGAAATAGGTTAACAACCTTTTGTTGAGTACACCAAGGCTAGAATTAACCTTTCTAATGGCATGTATGCACTTTTTGCACTTTGCAGTATTCTACTAATGTAGAATACTGGTATCTATTCTTGACTTTCTTGCCGTAATAGAACTGAGCTGACCGCGTTCTTTGAAACAACCAAGTACAAATATAAGGTTTCTCTCGAAATTGGGGAATTCAATGTAGGCTATGCCTGGAGCTGCTCCTTCAAGGAATCATACGCCTTTTGACTTTCTTCATTCCAAGTAAACCTCTTCACCTTCCTCAGGACTTTGAAGAGTGAAATTTTTTTCCGGATGCCTTAGAAACAAATGACAAAGTGCTGCCAACGGTCCCATCAATATTTGCACTTCCTTGACTGTTCGTTATCGAGAAAGGTTAACTATAGCTTGTATTTTCTCTGGATTGGCCTCGATTCTCCTGAAGGATACCTTATATCCTAAAAATTTCCCCACACTTACTCCAATTATGCATTTCTTAGGATTAAGTTTCATGGCGATCTTACTCATTGTATCTAATGTCTCTTTCAAATCCTCTGCGAACCTGCCTATCTTTCTACTCTTGATCACCATATCATCAACATATGCTTCTACATTTTGTCCTATTTGATTGCAAAATGCATTTTCGATCACTCTCTGATATGTTGCTCCTTCATTTTTTAGGCCAAACGACATTTTCACATAACAAAATATTTTGAAGCTTGTTATGAACGTCGTCTTCCCGCATTTTTAGGATTCATCAGTTTTGTGTGGTATCCTTTATACGTGTCCAAAAGGCTAGGACTTTGTACCCTGCAATCGCTTCGACTATCTGATCAATCTTGGGCAAAGAATAACAATCCTTTTGGCATGCCTTGTTTAGATCAGTGAAGTCTATACACATTTTCCATCTTGCGTCCGCCTTTTTTTACCATTACTGGGTTCAGAAACCATTTTGGATACATTACCTTCTTCAGAATACCATCCTGAAGCAAAGCCGTTACTTCTTCTTCAATTGGTTTTTGCCTGTCACTAGCGAAGCTTTGTTGCTTTTGCTAAACTTGCTTGACTGAATCGCTAATGTTTAGGTAATAGGTAACGATTTCTGGATCAAATCCTCCTATGTTATATACACTCAAAGAAAATGTATCCTTGTGATTCTGCAGGATATCTATGTTCTCCAGATTTGGGAGATGCTTCCCTATTCAGACACACTTAGAATTGTCTTCGTCATCCAAAGTGAAGACTTCAGTCTCCTCTCCTAGATTCCTAGATCCATTGTTGGGCTGCCTTGCCTGAGTAAGCTGTTATCTGAGACAGTGCTAACCATCTTCGTTTACTCCAAACTTTTCCCCACTTTCATTGCGATGATCATACACTGCCTCACTATTTGCTGGTTTCTTTTACTGTTGCGGTTCCAGTTGGAGTCGGGAATTTCATTATAAAGTGGTATGGAGACCATATCGCCTTTCTTGCATTCATCCATGGTTTTCCAATAATGGCATTAAATGGACTTGGCTCATCCATAACTATGAAATTGCACATGATGGTGCAATTTCTATAGCTCTCACCGATGGTAACAGGCAGTTGTATGTTTCCCAAAGGTGTCTCCGCTCGTCCTGTAAATCCTATATGCGGGGATGTGGACTTTTTTAGACCCCCCACTTGAATCCTAGCCTTTCGAAGCAATTAACAAATATGATTTCAACTAAACTTCCATCATTTACGAATACTCTATGAACTATTGCAATTCCAATTTTAGCGATGGTAACCATTGGGTCATTAGGAGGTGAAGCGTTGGTAGCCGTATCTTCTTCGCTAAATGTGATTGTTTCGTCCGAACGAAGCCTTTCGTCGGCAGGCTCCTGTGGTGGCGACTATCTAGCCTTTGCTTTCCAAGCATTATTGGATAGCAACTCGGTTGACCCATGTATGGACAATATTACTCTTTCCGGAGCCTTAGTTGTTCTATCCTCATCATAATCCACAACTACTACCATCTTCTGATATTTTCTTTGTGTGTTCGCTATGCCCTAACTTTTTAGCACGGAGCTCCATCCCTTGTTGGTTTCGCTAAATTGGCTTCCCCCATCTTTCTTCTTGTATTGGCTTAGATAGCCATTCCTTAGGTTCTCTTCTATCTGCTTTCTCAGATCTCTACAATACTCGATATCATGACCATGGTATTTGTGGAAGATGCAGTAGTATTCTCTGGATATTTTATCAGGAGGTGTTATCATTAGTGTCGGTTTACAGAATAATTCCCTATTCTCTTGCCATATTTCCCTTCTTGATTTTGTCAGGGGTGTTTCTTGGAACGGTGCTACTTGCATCCCTGGTTCTCTCCCCTTAAACAGGGTGTTTCCTTCTCTTTTCTTGATAAACCCCTTATGTGTATCTTTCGTCATTCTTTTTTTGCCTCATTCTCGCTCTATCTTGCTATTGTTTGCTTTATCGGTTCTCACATATTGATCGATCATTTTTTGCAACTCTCTTGGGTTTTAGGGCATATTTTTCATGAGTTTCTTGTAGAGTTATCCTAACCGGATGTCCCCTGTAAATGCACCAAAAGAGGATTGAAACGATAAATCTTGAACCTGCAAACTCTCGGTAACGAAGCAATTGTGGCATTTTGAAAGGGTCTCATCACTTTGCTGCACTATGTTGTTCAGGATTGTGATTGTTTTGATGAACTTCTGCTTTTGATAGAAGTGGCCTAAAAATAAATCTGACAACTGTGCCTGAGACTTAACGCTTCCAGACAGTAGGTCTTCGTACCACGTGATCAATGTCCCCGAAAAGAAGATAGGGAAAGCTTAGCATACCAACTCTATATAAACATTGCAAAATCTCATGTTATTACGATAAGAGTGTAGGAATTCCTCCGGGTCTGTGGTTCCATCGTAGATTTTAACATGCAAGGGTAACTTGAAGTAGTTTGGCATTTTGAAATCACGAAGATGTGGTGCCAATGACGATTTATCTGCATCATCTCTATCATCTCTTTTAGCACATCTTGGTATTTGAGGCTTTCCTGCACCTGACTATTTTCTCTGCACACCTTTGCAGTTTTTGGCTTTAGGATGGCTAAAAAAGTAATTATACAAACTTTCTCCATTCACCTCCAAGAATGTTGCGAACGCTCGTATTTCTTTTTCTTAATTTGTGTTGGGGATTCCGCTTCCCCCTCCTCATCTTATGTATATTCCTTATTACGTTCCCTTTCTCTACTCTAGATGAAATCCTGATCTTAGCTAGGATGCATGTTTCTGTTGCGCCCAACTGTTTGTTCTTATGTCTGGTTATTATGGCTCTTTTCACTTCTAGTGAACACCATTTTTTACTTGAAAGATCTTAGAACGAAAAAATAATTTCCATTCCCACAAACGATGCCAATGATGTGCAGATACAACCAAGTAGAACTTTCGCTGTTCACCGGGAAATATCTCCTCCTGCAAAACAGATCCCGGAAATGATTTTGGGGAAAACACTGTGACAATCAACTCAGCCATTTCCTTAGAGAACTAGAATTTCTCAGTTGTGCCTCCCTTACCTTCTTCAATGTTAATATTCCTCTATTTATAGATGTTTACAATTGTGGTTCTGTATTATCAGCATCTGAGATCGTGGGTTGCATCATGGTTCCTCCAATCTCGGTTCATGGTTAATTCTCTAAGCGTGGTTCTGCCTTTATCGGTTCATGGCCTAATATCAGACAAGGCTCCACTTTTTTTGGCTCACCGGGGATGCAATCAATGGACTTTACGGTTGAAGATTGGCTGGGCATAAAGGCCAGCAACTTCAAGATTATGGGCCAGATATACACCAATTCTAATTCTCTTATTGATTGCATGTTAGTAGGTGTTAGCAACCCCCCAAGCCCATTTTACCAATACTAACTGTTCCTGATGTGTGATTGGATTGACGACCCGATCGCGGTTGTGTTTAGTTGACTCTTAGTTCCCTAACATCCTGTGGCCAACCCCGGTCTTGTCACTGTCTACCATTTAGGTAATATAGTAATAGGAATGGGAGCAACAATATAAATTCTTATATTTGTGAAGCCACCTCTCGAGTTTTTTATTGATCTCTTGTAGTTCATTTGACGACCCCGGGGGTGGCGAACCAACCTTATTTAAATAATTTAAAATTCTAAATTCAACTAGATTTAAATATACTATATTGAATTTTACTAAAGTTAATACAATGATAAAATATTAATAATAGACCCTAACAAAACCTTAACTGGACTGGACTGAACCATATTAAATAATTTAAATTTTAAAATACTAAATTCAACTAAATTTAAATATACTAAATTTAACTTTACTAAAATTTAATATAGTTACAAAATAGAAATAGAGTGAGTCTCTTGATAGGCGGTATGTCCATAAACTTATGGACAGGTAGGGACCTGTTTTCAAATAACAAAAATTATATTTAAAAAGTGGTTCCGGATCATAAGGTGAGAAACGAGTCATACACAAAACACACACCCCGAAAACCTCACCTAACTGTTTCTTCCTTCTTCTTTGATTCCAATTTCCCTCATTCTTCTTCTTCTCCGATTTCTCTGCTTCTCTGATGTCCTCCGACGACAACCGAAGCTTTTTCGATGAAATTGAGGAAGAAAATCATGAATTAGAAGCAGATCTATTGCTAGATGAGATTCAAGCCGATCAAGCTTTAGTCATAAAAATTAATGTAAAATGCGATCGAATTCAGCTCTAAACAAATGAAATTCAGTTGCAAGAAGCTGAAATATTACTGAATTCCATTGAAGGTATGATTTTCTCTCATCAGACTAAAATTATATTATTTAATTGCAATCGATGTGAATATAACTGTTTTTGAAGCTTTCGGATACTAAAATTCAACTGCTATGAACATGTCTGGACATGTGGAAACATTAGCACTATAAACTACATGTTGTTGAAAATTTTCTTATAGTTTATTATTTATTAACTTAAATCATATATAGTTTACAATAAAACATGCAATAGATTAAAATGAACAAAACATAGAGAATGCATTTATCAATTTTGACAAACTTGTCTGTTGTTCAGCTTATAACATGTACAACGTGCACTAAACTTTGCATATGTTACACTAAAAATAGTATTTATTATAGTGATAAAAAAAAACCTTTTATAATTTTCTAATTCTAAGTAACTTCTTGTAGACTTTGCATGAATCACATTAGAACATAAATATCTTACATTATAAATTGTATTCATTATTGATACATGTGCATATTTTCAAAATTTAAATGAAATAGATGCCAGTGAAAATATTACCGACGTAAAAGCAAGCAATTTGGAAGCAATACATGCTCTGTATAGGAAGCATGCAAATGCTATTGGTTTCAACTATAGAAAATACTGTCAACGTCTAAACAGTAAAAGGTAATTTCACAAAAAGTACTACAAGTGTTCTTGTAGAGGACGACCGAAAAGATTAAAATCCAGCAATATCAGCCATGTTACTTGTGTGGATAATTAAAGTCATTCTGCAAAAAAAAGGAAGAGAAAGGATCTGATTACAAAAACAGGATGCCTAGCTGAAAGTAGGGTCAAGCTTGAGCAAGATTATTACATGGTGGCTCACTACATCATGGAACACAACCGTGAGTTAACAAGACCAGCCTGGCAGTATCTCCATAAGAGTGAACGGAGGATTGCAGAAGACAAAGGTAATACCATTACATTAATGGAACAAACCCGCCCCCTCACGAGCATCGTTAAAAACACAAAAGGGGACCGTGATCAAAGATAGAATTTATATTGTTTCTCCAATTCCTACTACTACCCTACCAATAATGGTAGATACCAGCAAGTACCAGGGTCTTCTACAGAGATGTTGAGAATATAATAATTAACTTAACACAAACGTGATCGGGTATTTAATCCGACCACATGTTAGGAATAAACAGTGTTGTGAAAACAATCATTGGGGGGAGTTTTATACTAACAACTACTAATATGAAAATGATCACTGGAATTAACAACATAAACTAGCACTTAGGGAATATTTACATAACATAATTAATGTTATTTCGATCATCGATTTCATCAAATACAAGAACTATACCCTAGTCTAGTGTTTGTGAAACATAGTGCGGACGATGGTCAAAACTTCTCCCTATCTGTCACATAGAGATGCTCGTATTAATTCTTCCATCGGTCTTTCCTACGCAACTAGGAGAGTGCAACAATGACAATAGTTCATTGTGCAGGTCTGATTCTCCCTCGTACGATTAAGTTACAGACAGAACACCACGAACGCACTACCCCTAGGCCTACAAAATCAAAGGACGCAAGCGTCTTATCGTTGGCTCTAGGATCAACAAGATAATCCTAGTTTGTTACTTAGTTTATCTCTACCTACAATCCTTCAAACCACATATTCAGCTAACTAGAGCATGGTCGATCGTAACGATTAACAACGACAACCTACGTGCACACACCCACACAGTTCCAAACTATCATTACCCCAAGCGCATCTAGATTTCCTTTCCCAGGGGGGTATCAATAGTGCAACAACATGAAAGTAGACTTGGTGTGTGCTAACTAAGTGTGACAATCATGCAATTCACAAGAATTATAAGAACAAGAAAGCATAATAATCGCAGAACATGTAGAATTAGGTAGATCTAGAAATCTTCACAAAATGAACGTTAATACATGAATACAAATATGTTCCCCAAGTAAAATCCCAACTCCCTAAGCATTGAAAGTATTTCATTGGATTCAACACTTTTGGGCAAAACAAAATTAAAATATGGAAAGAAAAGAACCTAGAGAGAAGGAAGAGTATTTTCTCTCTCTAGCCTACTCTTGAGATCTTAAAATGAGAATAAACTTAAACCTTGGTAGACAAAGGTCCATATATATAGTAGTAGGGATTGGGCCTAAAAATAGGCCAAAATTGGCCCATATTGGAGTGAAAAGAAGACAAAGGCACGCGGCTGGCACGATCTGGTGCCGCCCATGTGGGAGCTTGGCACAGATTGTGTTGGATGGAATTGGCCATGCTGAAGACTCCTGGCATGGGCCATGTGGCATGGAGCGGACCGTGATGGTCGTGGCTGATCCAGTCGGCTGACTTATTTGCTTCGTCGCAGTTGAACCGTTGATCTGATTTGGGAGTTCTTGTAGTCAATTTTATAGCTCTCGAGAAGAAAATTCCATTGGTGCCATCCTCAAGGGCTAGTTTTTCTTGGATATTTCCTAGAACTCCGTGCATTCTCGGACAACGATCCCTCCATTTCTTCCTTGGCCTTCTTGATCTTCGAATCCACCTTTCTTGGACTCAATTCAATATAATACCATGCTTTGGAGTCCGTGGCCTTCAATCTACTACAATCCTTAAAAATGGCCTTCGATATCTTCTACCATCCTTGTGAATGACCTTCAAATATCTAGTTCCACCCTCGCAGCTGGCAGTCTACAAAAACATGATGACAATGTACTCATGAGAAACCTACTAATGAGATAAAAAAGGAAGATCTACGTGCCCATGAATACAGAGTGTCCATTATCTTCAATTAAGTCTACAAAACTCAGGATTTAGACAAAAAACCAAAAATGACCGTCTAGACCCTTTGTCGTGTAAACCTATCTAAAATTATCAATAAACCAAACAAAATATGATAATAAATGTGTCAAATGCATCGGCTAACGCATGTATAAAGCTACACATTACCTGTCATCTGTGCTAAAGGCATGCACCACCCACTCATGTTCCTCAAGAAGAAATGATGAACATAAATAGCTCCTGGGCATTTGAAAAATGGAGAATCTACCTAGTATATCTTTTCCCAGAAGCTCCAGGCCACTTCTGATACCTAATTGTGACTGTAGACTATTTCACAAAGTGGGTCGAGGCTGAAGCTTTAACTAGCATAAAAGGGAAGGTCGTGATCAATTTTTGCTGCAAGAACATCATTTTTCACTTTGTGATCCCTCGAACCATCATAACCGACAATGGTACGCTGTTCTTTATTGACCCATTTAAAAGTTGGTGTAAAGAATACAAGATCCGCTAGAAGGTTACCAGTGTATACCATCCCCAAGCCAATGGGCAGGTGGACGTCACGAACCGGACCATCGTCAATGGCATCAGGTCGAGGCTCTAAGGGGCATGAGGAAATTGGATCAACAAATTGCCCAGTGTGCTTTGGTCCTATCAAAGGAAAGAATCCTCTGCCCCGAGTGAAACTCTGTATGGCATGGTCTACGGTTCAGAGGCAGTAATTCTCGCTGAGATAAGGTTGCCTACCTTCTAAAGGTTTTCTATTAGAAATGAAAACCAGGAGGTCAACGATGAGCAGTGCCTGCTGGACCTGGATCTTCTTGAGGAAAAAAAAGAAAGGGTGTCCCTTCACGAGGCCAAGGTGAAGGAAATTATCAAAAGGTATCATGACCGGAGGGTTTCAAAATTCCAGTTCTCCCCAGGAGATCTCGTGATGAGGAAAATAGAAAAAAAAAAACTAAAGGGAGCCTAAAGGCAAGCTGACAGCAAACTGGGAAGGACCCTACTGAGTCATCGAAGCACACCTCGGAGACAACTATGTGTTGGAAACACCCCAAGGTGAGTCTATTCCTCATAGATGGAATGTCTTAAATCTTCAAAGTTAGTATTCTCTGAAATCTTAGAAGACTTGGTAAGGCCAGAGAGTAGCTTACTAGAAAATAGCTATAGGCCAAGGAATACTTTTGACAGAAATACTTGCTGTAAGTCAACAGGATTTCCCAGCTCTTGTTACCAATCTATTGAAATGTGCTCCTTTAAATTATTCAAATTTACACTATGTACTATAACACGCTATGAGTTGAGGAGGTGGAAGCCCCTCACTCTTCTCAACAGGAAACATCATACACTTGAAATATCTTCGCGACCTGTCAAGCGCTCAGGGTCGAACCTCGTTTACATGTATGAGCGCCCAAGGATCAAAGCTCTTGTAAACACTTGAAAGGCCTTTGTGACCTATCAAGCGCTCGGGGGTGAACCCTCTTTAAATGTATGAGCGCCCAAGGATCAAAGCACTTGTAAACACTTGAAATGTCTATGCAGCCTGTCAAGTGCTCAGAGTTGAACCCCCCTTGCATGTATAAGCGCCCAAGGGTCAAAACCCTTGTAAACACTTGGAAGGCTTCCCCGGCCAGCTAAGCATTCCTAACTAAGCTGCAAGTACACAACTACTCGTTCAGTGACGTAAAAATTTAACACTTTATTCATGTCATACAAAATGCCTACAATGGCTTACAAGTAAAGGGAACAAGTTCCCTGCATACATTCAAGATAAGAGTACAACACTACCATACAAAAAATGAGTATCTACCCAGCCTACTCTAAAAAACTAAGGGGGAGAAGCTATTATAAGGGGATGGAGGTGTCTTCCATAACTTTGGACTTAACTGGGGCTATGGCCGTCAAGAAGTCCTTAATAAGATTCAGCCTTTCCCCTTTCGGTTCCTCGACCCCTTGCACTTGGGAGGAGCTTAAGGGGCCTGCTTCCGGCCTTCAACTTAAAAGGACATTCTCAGGGTCCTCGTCCTTCTCGGTAATCTCAATCTCCCTATCTGATAGATCCTCTTGATTATTAGTCAAAGGGGCCCCACGACTAATGCTGGTGGAGGGGATCCCTCAATTAGTGTGGACTGGTTACAGAAGTTGTGGCAGTTTGACTGGTTACAGAAGTTGTGGACTAAACCTTTTGAGCAGAGCTAGATGGCTGAGTCGAGGGAAAAGCAGGAGCCCCCTCTTGGCTCGCAAGTAGACCCAAGCGAGAGAATAAAGATCCACTCATACAGGGGATGAAGGAATGCTGATCATAGGAGCTCGAAGAAGCATATTTCTTCTTCCCCTTAGGATTATTCTTTTGGGGGCCCGAAAACTCAAAGCTTCTTTCTTCTAGCTTTATATCTCCTTCAGCCATCCTTTGGCCTCCTCATAAGCCTCACCATAATTAGGATGCTTGTTAAGCATTCTAAGCTACATAATGTCCATCGTCTCTTGGAGGTATGTCTCAAAGTCGTCAATGAGAGCAGGCACCACCATACCAAGCCTAAGGTTATAAGCTCGAATGTTATCCTCGTAAGCCTTAAAAGTGTTTTGTTTCCCTTTTGCATCTTCTTTGAGTCTATCTCTTTCTCGGTAAGCAACCACAAAAATTTGCTCAGTCTGCTTAACTGACAGTTCTAAGTACTCCACCCAAGCCGGAAGCTCTCGGCTTATATTCTTCCATCCCTCGAGCTCGGAGGTAGAACGATATTACAGAGGGAGTTGGCTTCTTCCAAATGCTTCTAAACCTCGCGGTGGTAATGAACCATAGCCACATGGGTGTGCAAAGAAGACCCTTCCTCAGATGATTTAAAGGTTTTAGCCTCCCTCAAACATTCTTGAATCGAGCTGAACCCCACGTCGGTGGTGATCTTAACGAGATGCTGGTGGTGCTGATCAAGGAGGAGCTTGTGGTCATCAACCAAACCATCCCTCGAAGGAGCCAAGGTGTTCATATCTTCCCTTAAGTGACTTAGGTCATCGAGGAGACTCTTCTACATTTTGTGTCGGCCGCTTCGCTATAACTCTAACTCTTTGTAGATGGCTCGAAGTTCATCTTTGAGATGGTGCAATTAACACCAATACCGCCCAGTGGCTATACGATGGTCACATGCTCATTCTTCGATCTTGTGATACCACTTCTTTATCACTTGAAAGAAGAAATCAAAGATTGAGCCCCTTCGACAATAAGGTGTAGTGAGGAACTAAAGCTAAACTCTACAAGACAGAAAAAAATTAGGAACACATAATTAGAATAAAATAATTTCATTAATGATAAACTTGATAACATAGGGGGTAGAGAAGATAATCTCAAAGGTTAAATCCTAAGAGAAGTTCATATATTTTCATTATCCCATATGCTATGCTCTGCGTGGGAGTGCTCGAAGAATAAATTTTACGCTTAGGCCTCGGTCGAGTCAGGGGGTTTGGTTGGCTACACTCATCATCTTCGTTCACCTTGAGCCCGTGAATTTCCATTGCAGTGAAGAGTCGGTCGGAGGTCTTCAAATGCTGGAGCAGGGGGTAACTCAATACCCCCATCCTAGATGGACTTCCACCAAATATGATCCAGCTGGGAGGGCTGGTTGTTATTTTTGTACACCTCCAGCATGGTGGCATACTCAGCCGGCAGTTATTTGATGAGTGACGTGGAAAGGGTATTCCGAGTAAGCCCCATATAGGTCTCGGATAAGGAGGAGAAGAAGGCTCGAAACCCTTGGGTCTTTATGAGCTTATTTGTATAGGCCTCGAGAACAGAGGCCTGATGCTCGGCAGAGCAAAGATTTCCCAGCCTGGAGTTCTCGCTGGTCAGGATTTGGACATACTTCTTCACCCCCGACAGCTTCCTCGGACCCCCTTTAAGTTCTCCTCATGGTTGGAGGCATCCTTCTAAAGCTTCTCTTGAAGCTCCTTCACCTCGGTCTCGTGGGACTTTTGCAGATACCCCACCTTGGTCGCAGCTTCCTTAGCTTGATGGTCCTTTGCCAACGACTCTAAGTAAATAGAGTCTAGGGCACCCACAGTGGCAGCCACCCTTTAAAATTTGGCGAGGGGGATCAAAGAAGCCAAGGAAAAGAGGCTACCCTCCCCCAGGGTGAGCTCAGCCCTCGAGTCATTATGCGACTCGATGAAAGTATGATTAT
>JAUOBV010107484.1:0-12968 GCA_032360425.1 Rubia occidens | reverse complement strand
TTACGCAACAATAACATACGAAAATTGAGGGTACTGCTATCACTATATGCCCATGCATGAACAACCAATGCAATCCACAAATTAAACAATCTTTGTCACAATGAAAACATATATTTAGGGTTATTCATCATATCTCATTAATAATTTATTTATTTTCATGGATGGTTATAGCAAATTTCTTCAAGCAATATCATATTGTATCCCTAATGTTTGTATTCCTAATCAATAACTTACACTATCACTATCCACTAACTTGTATTCCTAATAACTAACTTACACTATCCACTAATTTGTAGTCTTAGTGTTTCAGCTGCTCGTCGGAAACATGATAAGCAATTCCCATTATAGGCCATTTATGCCACCACAAAAAAAACACACGGTCACACACTAAGCCCTTAAAAAATAATCCAAAATGTGTTATCCAACACTTCCAAGAACCACTTTACCTTCTAAGAACATATGCATCTGAGAGTTGAGAGGTCCCACACCTGAATCTGACGACTCTGGCTGGCAAACAAGAGAAAATTACTAACCTTTATGGGGCTCAGCACGAGCGTGGTAATAGACTCGGCTTCACCTTCAATGGAGGACTTTGGATGTATGAGGGGAGAGGAGAGCTATTCATGATTCTATATTATTTGTGATTATCAAGAAGGGGAGAGCTATTAAGGTATCTGACACTGCATGAAGTGACAAGATCACGAATTGGAATACCAGCATCCGCAAGTGCACAAGTTGCAGCATTTATGCAAGAGGACTTGTTCCTAAAGTATATCAAATAACTAAATATATGTCGGATTGTCAAAAATGAACCACAATACTTTTATTCTTATTATATTTAGCCTACCTCCTTCAACTTGGAGAACTTGGACAAATATATCTATCTGCAAATAAGCCCACATGTATGAGGGGAAAAACAAATTTTGATATTGACTCAATTTGAATATGTGTTTGTGAATCCCACTAACCTGAGAATGAGGAATTGGATGGGTCAATATGGTAGCTTCCGTAGTTTGGAGAATAACCAGTAAAATCTCAGTGGACCTTCTACATTCCACGGGAAGAACAAAGAATCAAAAAGTTGATTATCAATCAATATTCATAAGATCGTAAAAAAATTGGGTAGTGAGTTTAGATTTCACTTTTTTCATTAGCTCCTTTCCAAACCAATTTTAAGAGTCAAAGCTTCAAGAGTGAGGTTACACATATCAACATTTTAACAAACGGAACATATGAAGGTGGAAAAGGAAAAACACCTAGTGGTTTGGACAAATTTTTCAGAGATGAAGCATGTTTACTTATCATCTTCCGGTTTCCTCATACCACACCAGTGATGAAATTAGCCATGCTATACTCGTATCGAACCTGATTGAATGTCACCACCAATTTACAAAACAAAGGGAAAAGTTGCAGAAAAAAAGAATGCCAGCAAACAAACATCATAATCCAATATTATAAATCATGTAAAAAATTTACCACTTCCTTGTCATTTATCTGTTGGCTTTTATGTTGTACCTGAAGAAAAGATAGCACAATAAAATTTCATAGCAAAATTCCATCTCTAATGAAACCAAAACATACAAAAATGTCGCACGACATCACTAAGAATAATGAAAACACAACATTCTACATATTTTGTTTACATGAACCGGGTCATTAGTTTAGAAAGCCATGGTAAAGTCATTCCTATAACTTGTACATTCAGTAAATATCATCTCCATCAACAATATATCCGTCCTATGTCCTAAAAACTACTAAAATTAAGCAACAAATGCCAAAATAATATAAAAGGGGTTCAAACAAAAAGGTCATACGATATTGTTAAGAAAAGAGAAAGCACCACATTATTCGTGTTGATTACACGAACCGGGTCATTAGTTACATTCATTGTTAAACCTATAGATATATAACTTGTAAATTCTGAAAATATCATCTAAATCAACAAATATTTCCGTCGTAAGTCCTAAAAACTAAAAAATAAATTGAAAAGGTGTTCATTAATTACCTCTCTTGGGCCATGAACAACAACAATCACCTTAGTATTGCCCATTTCAACAACAGCAAAACTGCAAATTCACAACATATTATAGCCAAAACCCATTTCCCCTAAGCTATCAACTCTTCTAAACATGCATTTATTACTAAGGTACAACCGTACTATTGATCATCCTTTCCAAGCTGTTTGTTTAAAGCATACACATAACCACGATGATGATGTCCCCAGTGTCTCTCAATTGTCCTTTGGCTCACATATGGTTCCAGTGCATCCTACCATTTTATACATTCTTTTCTTAAAAACATAATTAACCAACAAGATGAAATAAATCATACACCCTCCGCCCTAGCATTCTTTCACCAAATCTCTCACTTTCAACACACACCTTTGATCATACATATCTTTAAAAGTGTATGCAATAGCATCTGAAAAGTTGATATTCTACATGATGATATAATTAGGGCTACTTATCTATCAATTGAAATTTTATAGTTAAAGTTCACTAAATATGACTAATTTTTTTATGCAATTAGAACTCGAGATCTTATAAGGTGGGCTTCTCAAGCCATAATAAGTGAAAACTTTTGCCTTCTTTGAGCAGTACGCAAGAAACTTGTGTTTGGCTTCTTATCCTGCAGTGTTTGGCTTCTTATCCTGCAATGTTTGGCAAATTCCCAGATAAAATATGCAGAGTAATGCAAAAGAACAATATCAGAAACAACATACCAAGAGGTACATATAACATCTGTTGGGTCCAGCAAGAGCAGTTGCAACATTGTTGAGACTTGAGTTCACCCCACAAATGCTCCAGCTCATTTGTGCACGCAGAATAACTAGTTTTAGGTTTTGGACGCTGAGAACAACAAGAAAACCTCGCCCTCTCATAGATTTATGAAAAAATCTGAAGCCCTAATATTGGGAATTCTGCACCAACGTAGAATCAGTGGGAATCGAATAACAAAGAAGAAGAAGAGGTGCTGCTTCTTCGATTGCGCCACGAGTGATGGCCCGATGTTTGAATGTGACAATAATGTGTCTTGAAAAATAAATGAAGAAGAAGAAGGAAGTGGCCGATTGGAAAAATGGATTGAAAACGGCATCGTTTGTGATGAGCATGGATGGGATTAGGATCTGATCCAAATCCACCAGGTTTAGACCCATTGAGTTGGATATAAGTTCTAATATTTAGATCCATTGTGCCATATTCGGAATTTCTAAGCTATGGTTTCTGAGGTTTTCCGAGTGGGACTGGGAAAAGGGTCCTAAACTAATCCTCACAACGTTCAAATTTTTTCAGCTTTCTTTTTCTCTTCTGAGACTTGTTAATTCTTATAATTTTGTAAATGTCACGAGTTCGTCTCTTGAAAGACGGTCTTTCCATAATTCATGGAAAGACCAAAGTTTAAAATGTAAATTAAAAGAAGTGAAGATAAAAATTTTGGGTTGCATGAATCGGGTTATAAACTTTATAACTACTATACATTGCATAATGAATTTTTAATATTATAAATAAGATATTTTACCTTTTATTATTCTAATTAAACCCCGTCTTTTCATAAGATTATGGAAAGACAATTTTCCCAAGAATTTTCCAAATGTCATAACCTAATCTCTATTTCATAAAAAAATTAAGAAATGTTGTTTTATATTTATTGACTCTAGCGGAAAAAACAAATCTTTTTAATAATAATCATAGATATTTTTTACTAGTAAGTTTGTATCAATAGAATTTTTTTCTAATTGTAATTTATTTATGAATTCAAAAATGGTAAAGCTTTTTACTATTGTATGTGTTTTAAATAGAATTAGCATTTTCACGAAAAAGTGTTCTTATTGGGAAAAGCAATATTTCCATAAGTTTAGAATCTTAGATACACTTATTAAACATTTAAGTTATACACCTTATTTTTATTAAACATTGTGCATTCTAAGTTATACATGTAATATAACATAGATATAAATTAAAATTTATAATGTTAAAATTAAAATTTACATCTAAATTAAAATACGCACTAGATGTTAGATAACTTCTTTTTTTGAGTTCAAGTGGAACAAGACAGAACATGAAAAACTTTCACATGTGATAATTCTTTTGAGCATCGCTAAAATTATTAGTGACGCTTTGTGAAATGTCTCTATTTAGCTTGTCAATCTATCAAAATCCCTTCAATCTCAAAAAGTGCTGGGTTATGAAAAAAATCCGAGATTGCGGTATTATAAAAAATCGTCTTTTAAAAGACGGGCTCTTTTGTGTATTCTTTCAAATGTTTGTATAATATCGTTATCTTACCTTTCATTTTGTATAACCTATGGTGCACATCACTACTACTTCGGCCAATCAGATCATACTAATAATTTGGCTATCAACAATCAGCAACCCATATAACCCAAACATTAAGAACGTAAGTGGCTGCTCATAATTTGCTAGTAGCTCAACAATAACAACACCAAAATTTGACGATTAATCAGTTTACATATAACAACGGTTGTCATTTTTCTAGATGATGCTTACTAAAACCCTCATATTTTAGGGAATTCTATGCATGTTAAATGTTAGGGATAAATACATTAACCCTAAATTTAGGTTGAAAGTTTTAATATAACCCTGCAATCTCAAAAAATATCAATCTAACATAACAAATTATTGTATGTGTCAATCTAACCTTAACTTTCTAAAAAAAAAGTGCTGATATAACCAAATCCCTAATTCCGGCATTGACCAAGGGAACTCGAACATTGTCAAAAAATGAAATTACTAATATACCCTTAGTCAAGTTGGAAAATTAATATCCATAAATTAATACACTTGAACCATGAAAGTCCTTCTTAACCGCCGCCTGAAACACCTCGAACATAGTCCTCCCCGTCCGCCACCACCTCCACCACACTCCATCTCCGCCACGCTCAAACCCTACCCACCACTTACGCCACCACCAATCACCACCTGCGCCACCACCAGCCACCACTTAATCTTCAATTGAAACAAATTTACCAGACCAGCAGACCACTTAATGACCTCCCGAACGTTGTCCTTCTCCAGATGAAACAGAAGGAAATCATGGTCCTCCCCCGCCGTCCCCGGCCACCCCGATGTCAACAAGAACTTGTAGTACCACCGTCCCCAATTTGCTAATACGTCATTCTCCTCCACGAACACTAGAACATGTCGAAACTGCAAGCAGATTTCCACCACTTATCCACCTCAGATTTTTTCTCTGGGTTTTTCCACTCTGACCCGGCTGGCTCTTTAGCCCCAGAAATACCGGTACCAGATAATCATTCCCCAGAACTTAATCCGCAGTTCCACTTAGAACGTAATTTTCCGACGCCGCTCAACCAAGCGAAAGAAAATTGAGACCCCCGCTCGCCCTTCCCTCCCCATCACTGCTTCCGCCACTCCCCCGCTGCCCCTCTTCTTTGTGTAAAAAAGGAGAGAAGAAGAAGTGTGAAAAGGCTTTTCAGCGGCGAAGAAAAGCTCAGAAAATTGAAGCGAAGGAAATGAGAAAAAAGGTTTTCTCGTTTTCATTTTATTTTTATTTTTTTAAAGGCAAGGGCAAAATTGTCTTCTCATTAATTTCCGATCGAACAAACGTTGACTAAAAAAGTCAGTGGAGTCAAAGGTTATTTTGACACTTTCTGAGATTGCAGGGTTATATTTGCACTATCAAACTAAAATCATGGTCATTATGCCACTTAACTCTAAATGTTATCATGTCTCCTTAGAAGAGATTCTAACTACAAATTCACCACCTGTATTTGTAATTTTATATCATCTTTAGCAACATTAATTTTTCTTTCTATTTTGCAAAACTTCATTATGGAACCATTAAACTTTGAATCGTTGTAGATTCGAATATATATACATATATTCTGGGTAAAAGGATAAGTAAATAAAAGAATGCCAAATACATCATCACCAGGATTTTTTCCTTTTCACCAAAGTGTTTCAACCGTATTCCCCAATAGTAAGAAACATGACTAAGTTGTGGGCGAACGTCATCGCCTTTTGCTCCATGAAACATGACTAGGTTTAAACGCCCGTCTAGTGAAAAACAACCAAAACAATTTATAAATGTTGAAGATTATGAAGATTCCTATTAATAATTACAATCATAATAATTATAATTATAATTATAATTTATCCCCATTTTATCCAAAAAACACCCAAGGCCTCACATTACTCATCATCTAGTGAGTCCATCTCCAATGCTATAAAACCGAGGCATTCATTCTCGATCGGTAGAGAATACTTTGATTGGAAATTTGGAATGTTCAGAAATCTTCATTGAGTTCTGATTATCCGTTCATGTTCAACAAAGTGCTCCTCATAAAGTAAGAAACAACAAGATATTTTGGAATACAAATTAAATTAATTTGGCAATACTGTTCCAAAATTATATCAACTGAAAACTCCTTCAGCACTTTTTATATATGATCTCAAGTATTGATTTCACAAACTTTATAATACAACACAAATGATTAATTCCAATCATTTCAAAACTAAAATTTCCTTCCCTTGTTCTTGTCGCATTCATCCACGCTATGACTTCCCTCACCCTCATATCCAGAACAACACGACCTTCTTGTTCCACGTTTTGATTCAAATCAACACCACGAACAATTGAAAGGATCCTCACGTTATTCTTAAAGAAGGGATGCTCCAATAGCTCCTCTGCGGACCACCTTATCTCGGGGTTTTTCTCCAAACACCCTGACAAGAAATGAACTGTCACCTTAGAAAAGCCAGTTGGTAGATGTTAATGTCGGTTCTTTCTAGTAACCTCCAATCGTGCCCCTATGCTTCTAGTCACTCCTGAACCTACATGAAAGACAGACAGAGGTGACGCAGAAAGAATATCAAAGAAATCTGCAAGCACGAATCTTGAAGAACAATTAAGGTTAGCAACCACAAACCCTAGGTTTTGTTTCTGAAATCCACCAAAGAAAAAATAATCTCTAAAATAGTATTATGAATGATAGAAAATATCCAAATAATACAAGAGGTCTTTAAATACTAAAATGAAATCATGGAATAATAATAATAAAAATCTATATTAATTCTGAAATTAAAACAAAATTGGAAAACACTCAAAACAGTAAATTATCGTTTTGTGGCCTTAAACGAACTCAAATAGAGAAACCGACCCCAGACGCAAAAGTTCCAACGCATCCGGCCTCGCTTGATTCTAATTCCGAACGTAAAAGTTACGTTTAAAACCGTATTGAACCTTTACGGTGATTCATCGATTCTTCAATTTTGCCGTCATTCGCCTTGGATCAGTCTCTTTCACCTCCAAAGAACTCGATCCCGAGTTCTCTTATGGATAGAGAACCTCATCCTCATTGTACTCATAAATATCAGCCAATGTTAAAAGTGTTGGAATTACTCATAGTATTGGGAAGAGCCACAACATAAGCACTATCATTAATCTTTCGCAACACCTTAAACAGACCATACTTATGTGGTTTGAGCTTACTGTACCAACTGGGAATCTCACCTTGCACAATAATATCATTACGCCATCTCCTTCCTTGAAAACCTTGAGCCTCTTATGCCTATTAGCAGCCTCCTTATTCTTCTTCCAAGTAGTCTCCAAACGAGTCTTAACAGATTCCTTGGTCTCGACAATCTCTTTTGCCAAATTTTCAGCCAACTTTCTAACTACAAAAACCTTTGGCAAGTTGAATAAATCCACCACATGCTTGGGAACAGTAGTATGAACAAGAGAAAACGGAGATTTTCCCGTACCTGAATGCACTGCACTGTTATAAGCAAATTTGACCAAAGGCAAAGCCAAATCCCACTGATTCGTTTTCTCACTACAAACACTACGAATCATATTTTCCAATGTCCTGTTCGTTACCTCTGTCTGCCCGTCAGTCAGGGGATGAGCTGTAGAACTCTTATTCAAAGCAATCCCAAACATCCTCCACAAAGTAATCAAAAAATGACTGAGGAATTTCGTATCCCCATCTGAAGTAATGGATCTGGGAACTCCATGGAGACGAACAACTTCCTGAAAAAACAGCTTCGCAATATTAGACGCATCAGCAATTTTCTTGTATTTAATAAAATACGACATCTTGGAAAACCTGTCCACCACTACGAATACAGAATCTACACCATGTTGGGTATGAGGCAACCCAACGCAAAATCCATAGACAAACTTGCCAAATATCTTCAGGAACAGGTAATGACATATAAACACCAGTATTTTGAGGCTGACCTTTAGACACCTGACAGATATAACACTTCTTGGCAAGGGTGCTCACGTCCCTCTTCAAATGCAGCCAATGATACCTTTTTTCCAAACTAGAAATTATCTTATCTCTTCCCAAATGATCACTGAGACCGCCGCCATGTAAATCCCGAATCCGTTTCTCCCTCAACGAAGATTTAGGGATGCACAACTGATCTCCTTTGAACAGATAGTCTTCACGAACATGATAATCTACTCAATTAATGTTTCCCTTATTGCACTTTGCTCATATCTCCTTAAATTTAGCATCTTCTTCATATAGCTCCTTCAGACATTCAAAACCAACTATCTCCTGTGCCAAAGTAATCAACAAAGAAGCCCACATACTCAAAGCATCAGCCACCTTATTCGACTTTCTTGACTTATGCTAAATAATGAAAGGAAAATTTTGCAAAAACTAACCTATCGAGCATGCATTTTATTAATCTTCTTCTGGCAATGGAGAAACTTCAAAGCCTGATGATCAGCGAACATAATGAACTCCCTCTAAATTAGGTAATGATCTCACTGTCTTAAAGCCCTAAAAACAGCATAGAAGTCCTGATCATAAGTGCTCCATTTCTGCCGAGCCTCCGTAAGTTTCTCGCTAAAAAATGCCACCGGTCTATTCTCCCAGGATAGTACAACTTCAATCCCCATTCCACTGGCATCATATTCTACTTCAAAAACCCTATTAAAATCTGGAAAAACTAATACCAGAGTAGTACACAACTTTTCCTTGATCAGGGTGAAACTCTGTTCCTGCTTAGGATCCCAATGGAAAGTTCCCTTCTTCAAACACTCAGTTATGGGAGCAGTCACATAACTGAAATTCAAGACAAATGGCTATAAAAAGTAGCTAGACCATGGAAACTACGTACCTCTGTTACAGATGTAGGTGCTGGTCATTCACGAAAAGCACGTACCTTATCCTCGTCAACCTGAATTCAATCTTCACCAACAACGAAACCTAGAAAAGGTAACTTGTTGGTGCTGACCGTACACCTTTTCAGGTGAATGTGCAACTGATTTTTGAGCAAAACCTACAACACCTTCCTCAAATGCTCTAAATGCTCCTCTTTGGTCTTACTGTAAATCAGGATATCATTAAAGTAAACCACCACAAAAGAACCAATGAAAGGGAATAAAACCTTATTCATCAACCTCATAGAGGTACTAGAGGCATTGGACAATTTGAAAGGCATCACCAACCACTCGTTCAGTCCATCCTTTCTCTTGAAAGCTGTATTCCACTCATCTCCAGGACTTATATGATTGTGATGATATCCACTCTGAAGATCAATCTTCGAAAACACCTTCGAACTTGAAAGCTTATCAAGCATGTCCTCCAATCGAGAAATCGGAACTCAATATTTGATAGTAATCTTGTTAATCTCCCTACTATCAACACATATCCATCATTTATTTCCATTCTTAGGAACAAGAAGAACAGGAACCGCACAAGGACTCATACTCTTACGAATGAACCCTTTCTTCATCAAGTCTTCAATCCGTTCTCTCAGAATCTCAATCTTCTTCGGACTCATACGATAGTGTGGGAGGTTTGGAAATCTAGTGCTGGGAACTAAATCAATCTAATGATAAATATCCCGCATAAGTGTAACTCACTTGGAAGCTCGTCACCAGTTAACTGCTTAAAATCCTCCAAAATAGCCTGCACTTCCATTGGAATTAGAGCCTCCTCCTTCCCAGCACTCAACAACCCGTTCATCACCATGGGATAAAAACAGTCAGCTTTAGCAACAGCCTCATCAAGTTCCTCTTCGCTTCGTGTCATAACCAGAAAATCCAACTGCTTACTTCCTGCAACATTGTCAAAATCTTAAACGGGAGCCATAGCAATCTTATGCTCACCCCCTGCAAAAAACATGACGTTGTCATGCCCCTTGTGCGTAAGGTCATTATCAAACTGCCAAGGCCGCCCCAACAACACATGGAACACATCAATGTCCAGTACATCACATATCATGTTCTCCCTATAATGCTTCCCAATTGAAATAGGAACACTACGAGTTGACGCCACCCTAACCTGATTACCCTTACTAACCCAACCTAAGGTATAAGGTTTCTCATGAGGCTCAGTGGGTAATTTCAGATATTCAACTAATTTTGCATAAATAAAATTTACAGAACTACCATTATCGACAATTAAATTGCAAAACTTATTATTAATCAAACAGTGGGTTCTGAAAAGATTCTCACGCTACCCCTCGTCCTTGGTTAACAAAAAAATCCTCTGCAACATAATGCAGGATTTCTCATTTGTCTCCTCTTCGGAGAATTTAGCTGCTTCATACTCATTTTATAGGGCGAGTATAGGTCTGAAAATTTGACCCCCCACTCTCGACATCGCTAAATTAATTAACCAGCTAGAGATATACCAACCAATTGAAAACCTAGAGGAGAACTGTTAGGAGTCAAAGATAAGAATTTGTAATGTTGCTTCCATTCCTACTACTACACTACCAGGATTGGTAAATAGTGGCAAGTACTGGGATCGTCCACGAAGATGTTAGCAATCTTATAATCAACAAAGCACAACGTGATCGGGTCGTCAATCCGATCACGTGTTAGGAATAATAAGTGTTGGTAAAACAAGCATTGAGCAGGGGTTATAACTAAACTACTAACATGCAATTGATCAAGGGAATAAATTATATAAACTAACACTCGAGGAATATTTGTGTAACATGATTAATATGATTTGGATAATTGATTGGGTGTATTTTATACACATATTTTATATTCTTTTATGAGATTCTTTTGTCATTTGATGTGCATGTAGGTGTGTTTTTGTGCAGGAAATCATTAGATTATTCGTTGAGGGTGTGGAGAGATACACTATACTCTTTATCCCTTAACCGTGAATTTTTTCAAAGGGTTTTCCCGTTAAGGTTTTTAATGAGATAGTGTGCTCCAATGGAAAATGTTCTTATTTTACCTTCCGAGATGGATATGAAACATTGTTCCAGAATGATGCTCAGAAGCAATTGGATCGTGCTACGAAGAATTTGGGCTCAATTAGGTTCATGTGAAGAAGTTTCAAGTAAAGAATAGAAGGCCCAATATAAAGAACAAATTAATTAGCCCAATATTATTTCCTTTTATTAATTGGATCTGTAATTAGGGTTATTGTAAAACCTATAAATAATTCTCGGATGCCGTAGCTTTTGATCGGGAGATCGGCCGTAGCTTTGATTTTCTTTTTTGGCAGTTTTGTTCTAAGTCACCGTGTGTGACATTTAGAGGTGTCAATTCGGTTATTTGGGTCAGGTTTCAGTTTGGGTCAAATGGGTTTGGGTTGAAATGGGTCTGTTTGAAACAGGACGAAATCCGTGGTCGGGTCGGGTTCAGGTCGGGTCAAAATGAGTTCAGGTCAAAACGGGTCAAAGTCTGTTGGTCGGGTCGGATCGAGTTCAGGTAAGGTTGAAATGGGTCAAAGTCGGTTCATCGGGTCGGGTTGGGTTGGAAAATGTCGAAGTCTGTTTGTCGGGTTGGATCGGAAAGAAAGCTTGAATAGGAAAGAAACTAGAATAAAAAAGAAAAGGTTTTGAAAAATGGGTTACGGTATCAGGTACTCTTGAACATGTACTAGCGTTTTCTAACATTTCACAAAAAAATCATTTATTTAATATTTTTATATTTAGGCGAGAATGACAAAAACCATGTATTTTGAAGCAATGAATTATGGGGTAACACAATTTTGACCCTCGGTGTAATTTTCAAATATTGTGTAAGAGTAACTATTTTTGACTTTTAAGACCCTTCCATTCACTCATATATGCCCAACCGTAAATTTCCAAATATTTCGAACTAAATAAATTACTAAGCTTAGGGTCAAAATTAGATTGATAATGGATCAATCTCATTGTCAGTTATTTTCCTAGTTGATTATGGATCGAGTTATGTATGTTATTTCAAGGGTTGAATAGGTTAGAAGTTGATTATATGTCAGGTTGAATTGGGTTCAAGTTGAAACGTATACTGATTGAATCATGTTTGGGTCGGAATAAGATTTCAAGTTGATTCGTTGGTGTTGGGTTAGTGTCCAGATTATCGGGTCATGATCGGATTTCAGATTGAGTTTGGGTCGTGTCGAGTTCGGGTTTGAACCCAGATTATCAGGTCAGAATCGGGTTTCGGGTTGAGTTTTGTTTGAGTCGGATTCGGTTTGGACCCAGATTATCAGGTGAAAATCAGGTTTCGGGTTGAGTTTGGGTCGAGTCGGGTTCGGGTTAATATTTTATGGGTAAGAAACAGGTTCGGATTGAGTTCGTTCGAGTTGGTCCGGGTCGGATCAGAAATTCAGGTCAGAGATTGACAGTCTACTTACTTTGAATTTCCGTCCCAGCAATATTAATCACCCAATATCATCTTTTCGTTTCTTTAGTTTTGTTAATTATTATATTTTTTGTTTATTTGATATAATTATGTTTGGTAGATAAATTACTTTTCCGGGTAATGAATCATTAACTATGATTTATATGTGAACACTAATTGTTCTAAATAATTGATTTGTATGGATTCTTGATTGTTCTCTGGGTATATTTTATTTATGAATTTCTTGAGATCTGATCAATCTTGAATTATTTGGAATAGTGCCAATTAAATTCCGCTATTTATCTTTATCTAGTGGGTAGATTTAATTAGTGGTGAAACTGTCAGCAGATAGTGGGAACAATGAGTGGATAATTTGTGACAGCTGATCTGAT
>JAUOBV010107376.1:0-12968 GCA_032360425.1 Rubia occidens | reverse complement strand
AATCATGCTTTTGGATTTCATATCAAAGAGGGAAGAATTAGCTACTTTCTTCAAACCCTAACACATAATCATACAAGTATTTCATATACTCAAACTTGCAATATCATAAATGAATTGAACAACCCATTTCAATACAATAAATGCACAATAGATAAAGCATTAAATAGCTTATAAAAAAAATCTCAAGACATGGGTTTGGAAGCCTAATCAATTGCTCCCAAGGTTATGTTTAGCTACTAGATGTCGAATTCACTCTAGTACTAAAGATGTCGAATTCACTCTAGATGTCGAATTCAATCAGCCGCTCTCAACTATAATAATAGGAATTCAAGGTAAAATAGAGTATCCAAAGCATAAAAGCCTACCAAAATGGGTACTAAAGATCCCAAAATAACTATATAAAATGGACACACCATTGAGCTACTCTCAGATTCATTCGAGCGACTTCCGGTTGAGAAATTTCCAAGAGGTAGGCTAACACTGGACTTTATTCATTCTCAATTAAAAAAAATTAGGTTTCAAAGGTTGATCGTCATCATATCTTCGTCAGGTTTGAACTCGATGAAGATATCCAATGTTGTTGGATTAAAAGAAATCGGAAAATTGGAGAAGCTTAAATGAAAATGCTCAATTGGACTAAGCAATTCGACGTAAAAGAGGAACTACCAATAGTCCCCATTTGGCTAACAATCAACTTCTCTGCTGCCAATTATCTTCACAAAGATTCACTCCCCCTAATAGTTTCAAGATTAGGTGAACTTATATTTGCTGACCCCCCTACTCGAAATTAGTCCAGGCCTTCCACAATTCGCCTCTATGTAGAAATGGATCTCACCGGCCCATTCCCATAAAGAATAAGACTTGGATCTATTAGGGACAGTAAATGGTACCCAATTACCTATGAAGATTATCCTTATTATTGAACAAAATGCTCAAAAATAGGACATAAGAATGAGGAATGTAGTATTAGGAAATCTTAGGTTCAGGCAGAAACAAGAAAAGGAAATATGGTACCTAAACCTAACCCGGAATAGAAGCCTCAGAGGTGGATCCCTGTCACCTTTAGAGCTACTGCTGAAGAACCAGATGACCTTCAGGATGCACCTGATGAATTAATAGCTGAGAAAGCGATAACAACTCATAACCTTGAGACACTCACACCACACTAAGAGCAACCAGTAATAAGTCCTACCATAGAAGAAGGAAATGTCTCTCCCTATTTCGCAGGTTTCTAGGGGAAAAAATACTAGTCTTTTCTACAGTAAAGTAAAAGACATAGCACTCAACCAAGGGCAACCAAAAAGGATAAACATTCAGGAACTACAACGAGAAATCTTTGGGTGATCTAATCATCCACAAAGATAAGGATCTTCTTCCCTTAACTCTAAATAAATATGCTATTGTTAATCAGCTCAAATCCTTCAGCAATGAATTAACAGATTCCCTGGAAACTTGCAGACTGCTAAGGCCTCTAATCAGGAAAAAACACCAATTGATGTGGTATTACCGGTTAGGCTAGATGGCTAATATTCACCGCTTATCACTATGAATCCTACAAAACAAATCCCGAAAGTGATTTCTAGGAAAGGGCTCCGATGATCAAGTCAGTACTTTCCTTCAGAGAATTGGTATTTCTCAGTTTAGTTTCACTTACATGAGCCAATATTGCTCGCCTTGTATTTATAGTCGATTGTAGTCATGGCTCCGCATTACGAGGGTTTAAGATCATGGGTTGCATGGTGGTTACTACAATTTCGGTCCGTGGCTAAGTGTTGATCGTGATTCCGCCTTTCTCGGTTCATGGCTGAGCCTTCTTGGACATGAATCTGCCTTTATCGATTTGTAGTTGACATGAACATTGTGTACTCTATCTTTTTTATTTGTGGTTGAACATTGGGCTAGGCCTAAAGGCCAGCAGCTTCTAGCTCATGGGCTAGGTATACACCATAACCCCCCCCTCCCATAATACGAAGCGATGACTATGCTTGTAGAATGTGTGCGAACTGTTATTATGTTTATTCTTTAAACTATAATAGCATGTTTGTTATCACAGCTACTTAAACTATCTTCGCATAGTGTTGTATGCTTCTTGGCTATACTTGCGAATTAGTTGAGCTGTCTAACTTTTTGAAATTTGAATTTGAATTCAAAAGTATAGGAATTCTGGTAGACTTAAAGTTGTTGCGATCTCTGAGCCCGGATTTCCTCCTTCTTATTCGTTATACTGTTCCAAGATTTCCACTCCTTCATTTATCTCTACCTCTGTTATAATTGCTTCAATTTTGGTGACTTAACCCCGTCATTATTCAGTGTATTACACATACTCATATACTACCTCCTTCTCGTATTTTGAAAAAGGTAACTTACTTTTTGTCAGGCACCATCATTGTTTTTCTGTCTCATTTAACTCCTGGATTTTCAGTGTCTTAAATTAAAATCTGTAATTTATTGGTCCTTCACTCATCTAAAATTTTCATCTTCTTCCTCTTTTTTATTATTATTCCAATTCATCATCATACTCCGCCAATCTCGTAAGTTTCTCTGTTCTTAATCTTGTTTCCTTTCTAAGATGACTCTTATAACAGTGAATTTGTGTGGTGTTCCTACTATTATAATTTTGTTTATAGATTTTGGTCCAAAATTTTTCCAATTATCTTCTTCGTTGTGTATTTTGTGCTCTTATTTTCTGCTTTTGCCGGAATATACCCCTGGGTTCTATAATCATAATCGATAGGGTTTTCTTCTGAAACCTAGGAATTATATTCTGCCGTAATGTCTTCCTCTAATGTTGCTGAATATTCAGTAAGGGATGTCCAGGTTGATGATGTCAACTCCGGGGAGGATTCCGACCATGTCACCAGTTCTTCTGCCGTTAGTAGCATTCTTTCCAATTATCACTTGGAAAATTCAATGAATAATTTTCCTTTCTTGACTTCGTATGAGCTTAAGGTTCCTGATAATTATGAGAGTGTTTGCACTGCTCCTACTGGCTACATCTCTTGTTATTTAGATTATCTTATATTTGGATTTGCTTTTCCTTTATCTCAGCACATCATCGATTTACTTTCATATTGTCGGGTTGCATTATCTTAGTTTCATCCTAAGGGTATCTCCATCATTGTGGGTTTCTACCATGTGTGTGAGAAAGATCGAGTCCCTTTTCAATTGACTTATTTCGGAGTCTGTATCAGCTTCGCAAGGTGAAAAATTCATCTGATGAATTCAACTTTTATCCCGTAATTCCTTCTGTTGAGCTTGTTAATGGATTTCCTGATAATTGTGGTGTGTGGGATAACAAGAATTCTATGTAAAGCAGTGCAATGAGTGCAAACATACCCTTCCCATTTGGAATTATAATGTTCCCAAATCCAAACTTCCTAAGGCAGGGGTTTGTCTTACTGCTAACTCCGAGGTTGTATTAAGACTCAGCGAACACTCGATATACCTTCGCCATGCTGATTCTAAGCGAAGGTATTTGTTTGCTGTTATCTTATCGTTTTACCATGTCTTGTTTACTCATATCCCTTATTCTTGACGCTATATTTTTGTGTATTCATCTAACTTTTGGTATATACTGTATTGCACATATAGATCTAGCTGGGTGTACCGTTGACAGATCGTTTATTTCTGATGATGAGAACGAAGAGATGGAGGCTGCGCCTGTCCAGCCAAATAATGTCATTGGTAATGATGCATCTCAGGAGAACACTACCCAAACAAATTATGAATTAGTGTCTGCTGGGGGGGGTAGAGGCACTGAAGAGAGAGAGAAAGGTAGTTGTTGATCATTTTACTGATACTTCTAGAAGAAAGAGGAGAAAGGAGTGATCCGGTGGTTCGTCAACCGCCTTAGGGCCTCCTGAAAAGAAAGGTCAATTTCTCTCATGTCCAAAATCAAATTTAAAAAATCATTTTCAGCAGCTGGGTGAGGCTGCTTTATGACAACATAGGCACCGGTTAGAAAGCATAAGAACCAGTTGGAGAACTGTTGTTCGGTACTTAGAAAAATTATAGCGTTTAGGTTATTTCTATGGGCTGCGTTTAACAACATAAGCACCGGTTTCATTAGCCTTCGTACCGGTGCTAATGTCGCGAGTATTTATAATAAAAAAAATGAAAACGCCACAAACCACTTCATCTTCTTCCACTCATCCCATCATCATCTTATCCATAACTTCTCCATAAAGCCACTTCAATCCACTCTTTGACTCATCCAAATCGTTCCCCTCCCAAGCTCTATATAAGAATCAACATCCCTCACCTTTTACAATACCCACACTCTTCATAACTAAGCCTATTGGAAGATAAATACCAGAGAGATCGGCCGATCCACCTTCAAAACCCTTCAAATCTTCGTCGTGATCAAAGGTATTTCTCCCACATGAACAATGCATGCGTTTCTATACTCATTTTTTTTGTTTGAATTCATTAAAATTACAAATGCCCCTTAGAATGAAATTCACTCTTTTGTTCCTCATTTTCGTTTCCGGTACAATATGAAATATATTATTGTTGTAATTTGTGTGAGATATGCGATTGGGTTATATTGGGTTTCATATGAGAGTTTTGTTGTGTTGTTTCATATGGAAACTAGTCAATGTATGTTATTGTTTGTAGTCTAGTTTCGAGTGGATCCTTGGATGCGTTTACACCATTGTATAAGTTCTTATTTGATTAGTTGACAATGGTGTAGGTTCGTTGCTTGTTTGTGGTCTACGATCATGTTGGAAAGGCGTATACGCATAGTGTTTTGCTTACATGTTAACATGTTTTGTATGCTAAATAGAAAAATTCTAAAGTTTCTTATTGATTCTAGTGTTGCTCTTGGCCGTACTAATCATTTGAATCATTGTGTTGCTCTCGTAGATTTCACCAAAATCAAGGAAACCCAACCTTAAGAGGAAGCGGAGTGCACCACAAGTAATGAAAGAAGCAGCCATAGAAAAGAAAGAACGAGAACAAGTTAAAACTGCTCCACCAACGGTTCCTCTCCACATTAGTTTTGAGGAACAAACTCTGATGCCTAATCTGGTGAATGCTACCCGACAGGAAGTGAAGCCTGAGGGTGAAGATTATGCATTGCCCATGGGGGATGATGTTAAAGGTTGGCGAACCTGGGGAGAGGCATTTGACAAATTTGAGATTGCTTCTTGGTGAAAGCAACGTGGCACTGTCATGTGGCAATCAGTGATGCTTGTGAAAGAGAGAAATCTGGTCCCAGTTGCCTTCAATCCCAATGGGCTTGATGCTTATAAAAAATTTGACAGCTTGGATTGAGTATATACAAATTATGTCTTCCACCAACGCATCGAATTTGGGACGTACATAAATTGGAATGACGTTCCGGACAACGTCAAGGAGGAAGCTTGGAAAGACATAAAGGTACGTTCCACTAATTCATATATGTTACATATGTAACATATGTGTGTTCAAAAGGTATTTGATTTTATTCTATGTCAATGTTACATTGCAGGCAAACTTTAAATTTGAAACCAACTTGACCGAGGGTCAATGGAATCAGCTGAAGAAGAACACAATGGTAAGCGCATCCAATGCCCACCGGAATCGGAAGACCAAGGTGGCAAACAAGTACATACATCAAGTGGATGATGACGGAGGAGTGGAGGAAATTCAAACACCCAAAATATTACATAAACGTAGGAAGTAATTACATAAGCACATAAAGAATTTATAGGAATCTGCACAAAAAATAATTACATAATAACCAGAATAAAATACTAAAACAACAAAGCTCAACAGATAAGTATTGTAATCAGAACAATAATTAACTATAATACAACTGAAATAAATATATAAATAGGCTACTCGATATTAACCATTTGGCTTTACTGAAAACATTATATCAATAAACATCATCAAAATTCTAAAATAATTACCTAAACACATGAAGAAATATCTAAAACTACAAAGATCAACAAATAAACATGGCTAACAATAAATTGAAGTAAACCCATCAACAAACAATATATATCAACTCGAAGTTTGATATCAATCGCAACAAAACCTGAAGTAAATATATAAACAGACTAAGAAACAAAGTATATATCAGTAATTTCATCAATAAAACATACAAAAGTAAAAAAACAAAGAAAAATGCTAAAACCCTAATAAATGCATAAGCTATAAAAAAATCAGAAAATCACCTTGCAACACATTCGTCTCAGAAGCTGAAGAAGAAGCATCAACTTCATCTCTAATTGTTTCAACAGTAGCCAAGGATACTTCCTTGGTTGCTTTATTTTTTGTCATAATAGCAATGAATCCGTGAAATAATGATAAAGAATTCAGAAAATCATAATAAACGATCGGCATTAACGTCGCATGGTCGGGAAAATGAAGATAGCCGAAGAAAACCACCAGAACAAAGCTGAGAACAAAACCCCCCAAAAAATCAACCACAAAATTGGATGTATTAAACTACAATTACCTCGTGGACGCCGAATTATGTGAAGCAATACAAATCGCAAAATCGATGATTAAAAAGGAATGGAGCGGTTTTGAATCAAAGAAAAAATGATGCGGTGTAAAAAGGTGTTTGGTGGTTTTGGAAGAAGATGACAAAAAAATTGAAAACTTAAAAAAAAAAACTTAAAATGATACTAAATATGTAATATATATTGTTGCAGTTAAGTCCCTCTAACTAATTAAATTTCAAAAAGAACTTTGGTCTCTCCATAAAATTGGGTGAGACTCTCTCACCCAAATCTTTATATTTCAAGAACTAAGTGCACGTCTTTAAAGTCATTTAGTTCAACCATAAAAATAAAAAAATAAAAAAAGAAATAGAATTTAAAGAAATAAATAAAGTAGAGGTGGGTAAAAAATCTTTCAAAATTTGAAAATCATTCCAAAATTTGACTAAAGTATAATGCTCTTTTCCATTCACTTAAAACCAAATGTTCTAAGAGAGAATCTACTGTTAGATCGCGGTGTATACATAGCCCATTAATTATAGGTTGCTGAAGTCTAGGCCCAACCCAATCTCAAGTTACGTACAATTAGGGTCGTTAAGCCCAAGATTCAAGTCATCCATGAACCGATAGAAGCAGAGTGAGATGATGGTCCTAGTTGAAGACCGAGGGAAGCGGAATATGGATAAGCACATAGACACGAACCGAAAATATAGGGGCCATACTGAGACCCACGATCTCAAACCCCGGATAACATGGAACCATGATCACATTAGCCTAAAAATACAGGAAAAGTAATACTGGTCGAGGTAAGTGCAACTACATTGACAAGCAAGATAAAAATATTGAAAGGATGAGGCTAGAGTTGGATGAACTCGAAGAAAGAAGGCAACAATCAACAATAATGGAGGTGAAGTCCAAAGAGAGAATGGCTAGAGCATACAATGAAAAGGTCAAGTTGACGCAATTTTGAGTTGGAGATTTTGTGGTAAGGGAAAAAAAGAAGCAAGCTTGGCAGAAGAAAGAGGAAAGCTAATTCAAAAGTGGGAAGGCCCGTACAAGATAACGAAGGCGGACCAATAGAATTGCTTTGAATTGGAAAGACTGGATGGTAGAAGTGTCCCCAATACTTGGCATGTGGTCAACTTAAGGAAATTCTATTTCTAGACATAAAGTGGAATACATGAAAAATCTAGATTGTATAGTAACCATGAAATGATCATTGGTGATGTTTGTGTTCTCGTTTCGAAGGTGATAATATCACAGTAGTACATAATGAATATCAAAAAATTTCTTTGGAGGCAACATACTTTTTATGTCCTTTGCTTAGCTATATCGCATCTCAAACAATTGAGTCTAATTAATCGCAATGCGATAGCTTATAAATTTTTTACTTTGCAAGCTTAGATCTTGCAACTTAACAATCTTAATTTCGTAAGCTATATGCCTACAAAAACAATGAAACAAGCAAGCAATAGATCTTGCAGTTCGCACAACAAAAGTTTTCGAGTTCCCAAGTTATACATCTTATAACTCTGCAAATTCAAATAAGTAAGCTATAGATCTTGCAAAAAGGTAGATATGCCCATAAACGTGGCATATACAAGCAATATATCTTGTAAGTTCACATAATAAACCTTAGGAAATAAGCAGGCAAGAATTAGAAGCGACAAGAACTAACTATAAACCATACAGCTTCCAATGGTGCGAAATTCAAAAGCTAATACACAAGTAACAGAAGCATAAATCAAACGAGCAAGGGGAATTGCAAAAGGTAAAACACTAGGTAGATAACGAAAAAATAGAATTACGAGACAGTCTTAAATATCGCTTCAATCATTCCATAAAGAAAACCGGTACATCGAAAAGAAAAAAGAAACAAAAATCTATCGGTGTTTGGATGCACGAGATGACCCAGAAGTCACGATGAGACTGCTTAGCCTCACGATGAGATTGCCCAGCCTTACGCTCATCTACTAACATATTGTCATACCGCCATTTCATGTACAAGTAGGAGGGATTCTGTGTCTCACCTTTTCATTCCAAGTGATCAAGATGTTTGGCATAATATGCCCTGAAATCGGTTAATGGGCCAAATTCTTCACGATCAAGCTGCACGCTCATAACGTCAACAATATCCTGATAATCCTTATTCGTAGCCATCAAATTTTTCATTTTGTCTTCTAATTGATGAATGTGAGACCTAACAGCTTCAAACAAATTAATTATTTACCCGTTGATGATCATTGATAGGTTATCCTAATATTCAACACAGGTTTGTTCAAGTTTATGGGCACAAGAGTTGAGTCGATTGCACTCAGCGCGAAGCTCTTCATTCTCACTTTAAAGCTAAGTGTTTATGGCAAATTGTTCATCAAACCTACTTTGCCACCCAACTGATGAAGAAGAAGGAAAATGGTCACACTCATTTTTTTTCTTCAAAATCTCCAAATTGTCAATACGAGAACATTGTTTATTGATGATAAAAGTCTTTTGATGAGCCTCGTTGAACTTGCTCAAAGCAAAATTCTTAGCTTCTCATGTTGGCGAAGCATTTTAACCATGCTCAATTGTTGGAGCTGAATAAGATTGTTTTGTTCAGTGCAAAACTCTTTCAGCTTGTGAGCAGAATCTTGAGTATCCTTTAAAGTCTTCGTCCATCCAACTTCGAGGTCATGAATACCAAGTAACATGTACTTCAGGCGAATACCCAAACATACCGCCCAATTATAAACACGAAGAGGAAGAGAGAACGAACGGATATATACACCAACTGATTCAAGATCAACTAGACTACGAACTATATCTTTGTCCAAAGATTAAATGGTGTAGCCCTCAGATACGAACTGGCTACATGGACATGCCGCAGAAAGAGTTAGAGGCGATGATGAAGAGGGCAGTTTCCATCTAAGATATAAAGGAATGGATTCCATAGAGGAAAAGTGATCAGCACAAATAAGCTTAACATTCTCCCTAGATAGATACTGAGTAGGTTCTCCAAGCTTAATAGGACAAAAGGAATGAGAAGACATAACCCCAGGATGATCATAAATATGGATATTACTTCCCAAACACTCGAAGTGTTTCAAAATTTTACGGTCAACTAAAATATCAAAACCCTGCATATAAATAACTGTAATGGGAACTTTAAAATTATAAACGAGATCCAAAAGTTATCACCTATAATAAAACAAAAAGTACACACATTTGTTAGAGTACGGTCATGAATTACAAATAAAAACTTCATAAGTACATGGTACTAAGATTCCTAACATTAGAGAGGGTAGCAGATAAAGGCTGGACGATGACATCAGGGTTCTCCATGTTCGCTTTCTGGGTAGAGACATCCTTGTCCACATTATTCTCACTTCCATCATTATTCGCGTTAGCTTCAACATTTGCCTCAATGGTCGCATTGACATGAGAGTTAGAGGGAAGCTCAGCATTGCGAAGACCAAAGGCAAGATCCTAAAAATAATCAACGACACATTCTTTCAGCTCAGCCACAAAAGGTAATCTAGGGATACTGGCGAGATGGTATAACATGGCATAAGGGAGACCGCCATCGGCAATGTTGGTAATGAACCCGTCATTAAGTGTATCATTTTCTTCCTCCAACACCTTCTGAGATGTAGACAATTTGAGAAACTTCAGAATCTTGGCAGTGGGGTTCAATTCTCGTAGCTCGACTAGGGCCTCGCAGTAACCAACATTGCGAAAAGAAGTGGAAACTTATTAGAAAGATCATAGAAGGATTTTGTCTTCACTAGTCGATCAATGAGAACCTGAGGATACCCAGGCGAAGCGGGACTAATAGTATACATCTCCCTTAATTCAGAATGCAACTTCTCAGCCTCCTTCTCAGCAGAGCGTACACGCTCTTGGGCAGCTTGAAGATAGAGGGTCAAAGCATTACACTTTTCTTCGCTGCCATGCCATTTTTCCAGGAGCGAACCATCTCCCTTGGTGAACTCAGCAACCTGCTTGCTGACAAGCCGGACACACTCACTAACCTTGTTTTAAAAAATAAACGAAAACATAAATGTTAAACATCGTAGTAAAGAAACACCAATTTAAATAACAACATAACTCTTAAAGAACATACCACACCCATTGTCTCGTGAAGTGAAAGTTAGACAAGGTGCCAGGAACGGTTCCTCTACCATCAAATCATGGCTTCATGGTAGAACTTTTGGGCGAGAGTGGCCAATGCGCCCCCTTTTCTGGGGAGGCTCTAAAGTGTTCAAGGATCCACCACTTCGATCCTTTTTTATTCTCATGTTGGAGGTTTCATTGGTGTTGCGAGGAACGACCTCCCTACCTTCTTTAACCATAACCTCAGAGGTTATGGGCTGTGGGTTAGCTTCAACAGCATTTTCAGGGGAGACAACAGTTTTAGTGTTGCTATTTTTTCAGTGACCGTAGCTTCAGGTTCCTCAACTTCGTCATCAAAAAGAATTTTTTTTTGAATGGGGCGCTTGGACAAATCTATATCTACAGTTCAACATATGAAACAAGTCATACGAGGGAAATAACAATGATAACAAAGAAAGGAAATAGAACAAGAAGAAATGACAAAATAGCGATAGACAAACACGTTCACTTAGGGAGATAGCATGGCAAAGACGCATTGAATGATTGTTGAGTTTTAATACGACTTCGGACTCAGCATTAAGGTGAACACTGGCCTTAGAAAGTTTAGACTTAGGAACATTATAGTTTCAGATTGGAAAAACTTGCTCATTTTCACTACTGGGTTTTAGAAAGATTTTTTTACGCCATCCACCATTATTATTGGGAAATTCACTGACGAACTCGACAATTAGAATGACAGGATAGAGAGTGAATTCACCAGAGGAGTTTTTTACTTTGCGAAGTAGATAAAGACTGCAAAATAATTTAATTGAAAAAGATACTTCAGCCACTTTGGACACATGAGGGAAGACAACAATAATCGAAATACCTTTGGGGTGGAGTTGGGACAAGGAAACCCGATAATGTGAGATTGATTCTAGCACGTGCTCGGCTAAAGGAAAGGTAAGTACGAACTTCAAATTGTCTAAGTAGCAAGAGATAAAGTCAGGAGGAGGTGTGTGAACACTCTCAGAAGGTTCATGAGCCCTAAGCTCTTACGAAGACAAAAAAAAGGATAACTATCGGTTAAGCTTTCTAAGTAGTAGTCAGAAATAACGCTACTAATGGTAGAAGAATCAGTGAGGTGGTCGGAATCTTTCCCAGAAACAACCACTTCTTTTACAGAAGTTTCAACAACATTAGAATTCGACATTGAGGCAGAGACAATTCCTAAGATCCAGATGAAAGCTCTATCAATTACAAGCACACAAGGGAAATTCCGATGAAACTCGAAATAAAAAACACAGATAAAAGATCGAAAAGACAAACAAGGGAATCCAACAACAAGATGGAAAGATGATAATTACTAAAGAAGGAATACTCAGTAAAACTAAAACTATATCCACAATCTCAAAAAGAAAAAGGGGAGCGGATGAGAAACAGAGAAACTTACGATATTAGTGAAGATTCGATGAAAGATCGGAGCGATTACGAAGGAGAAAAATGATGGAGAATTCAGAAAGAATGGAGGATTTAGTTAAAGGAAGAGGAAAACCAAAAGGAAGCGTAAAGTAATAATGATGACCTGACAAAAAGTAAAGTACCTTTTCAAGAATTCAAGAAGGCGACGGTGTATAAGTGGAGAGATACGCTGAATAGTGACAAACTCACATAAATCGAGATAATTATTAAGAGAGAAAACGTAATGGCAGAAGAGAAAATTATGGAACAGTGTTAGCAAATAAGAAGGAGTAAATCTCGGCTCCAGGATCGCAACAGCTACAAGTTTACCATAGTCATCAAAGATTCAAATTTTGAATTCAAATTTCAAAAAATGGACAACTCAGAAGGATTATAAACACAACCAAGAAACATACAACAATTTGCAGATATAGTTGAAGTTGCTGAACTTATTATTATGATCTAACATACGAATAGAATAATAGTTCGCACAAAGCCATCAACTATAATAATAACTTCGTGTTATATTGACTTCCTGGCTGGGAGGGTTATGGTGTATACATAGCCCACTAATTAAAGATTGCTGAAGTTCACGCCCAGCCCAATCTCAAGTTATGAACAATTAGGGTCGTTCAGCCCAAGATTCTAGTCATCCATGAACAGATAGAAATGGAGTGAAATGATCGTGGTCCTAGATGAAGACTGAGAGAAGTAGAATAAGGATAAGCACGTAGACACAAAATGAAAATATAGGGGCCATGCTGAGACTAGGGGTGCTTATTGAGTCGAGCAACTCGCACTCGACTCGGTCAAAACTTGGTCAAAACTCGACTCGATTTTGGCTCGACTCGAACTCGACTCGATTTTGGCTCGACTCGAACTCGACTCGAATAGTTAATGAGTCGAGTTGAGCAAGGCATTGCTTGACTCGAAAACTCGTGAGCAAGCTCGATAAATACATATAACTATTGATATTTATATAATATTATAAGGTTGTATTAC
>JAUOBV010107163.1:0-12969 GCA_032360425.1 Rubia occidens | reverse complement strand
ACTCAAATAGTTTTAATAAAAAAATTATACATTAAAAATATAGTTATTATACCAAATTTATTTTATAAAATTTTAATAGAGTATAATGATTACTAGTGCTTTCTAGAACTTTTATATGAACAATTATAATCATCCAAACACATTTTACATTGTACAGAGTATTATATATGATTTTATAATATTATTAATATTTATAATTAAATTAAATAAATGGTTAAGGTAATATATGATTGAGATAATTTTTAATGTAACAAAAATATTACATAAATAATAAAATTAATGTTCATAATACTAATAAAATTAATATTAGTAGAATATATGAGTGTATGTCCTTTTTAGAGGAACATACAGAAAAATACAATATAACAATCGTGAAAAGTATCATGATCCATCTTTTATCATTATAGAAGATTATTATTTATATGTACTATTCAATATTCTATAAATTTATAATGTATAATTGATTAACTAATCACTAATATTGGACAAAAGCTATGTGAAACGTTTTTAACTAAGGTTCGACAACGACAAAGCTAGGTGGAAAGTTTTTTAACTAGTTGTAGTTATTGAAATGAAATTAAAGCTTATTAACCTTGGAATCCATGCCAAAAACAATTTACAATGTAGAAGTTGATAAGTGGTAAATTTGTAATGCATCGTTGACATGGGAGAGACAACATGCACACATTTTTGTAGCAGATCATTACTTTTCCAATAATATAATAAAGGAAAGGAAAATATGCATTCCCACATAACAGTAATTTAAAAAATATCAGCTAAAATGGTTGTTGTCTTGTTACATGACATGCACACAAGTCCAAATCTTTTACTCAACATTTTGTTAAAAAACATAAGATTGACTTCCTTATAAACTTAGTATTGAAAAAAAAATCATAATTCATATAATAATTACTTTACCTTTTGAGAAAGGTATTTGGTAGAACACCTAATTCTTAAATAATAATAATAAAACATCATTATGATAATTTTTAGGGTTGTATTATAATATTTATATTTGAGTCCGTCTATTGAAAGACAGACTTTCCATAAGTCATGAAAGATCAAGGTAAAAAGTGCAAATTAGAAGAAAATAAGACAAAATTTTGGGTTGCATGAATAAGGTTATAAACTTTATAACTACTACACGTTGCATAATAAATTCTTAATGTTGCAACTAAAACCTTTTACCTGCTATTATTCTAATTAAACCCCGTCTTTCCATAAGTCTATGGAAAGACGGTCTTTCCCATAACTTTATCTTTTATATTTTGAGATATATTTTAAAGAGTTCGTCTCTTGAAAGACGGTATTTCCATAACTTATGGAAAGACCAAGGTTTAAACGGAAAATTAGAAAAAATTAAGATGAAATTTTTGAGTTGCATGAACCGGGTCATAAACGTATAACTACTACACTTTGCATAATAAATTTTAAATATTGCAACTAAAACCTTTTACCTTTCTATAATTTTAATTTAACCCCATCCTTACATATGCCTATGGAAAGATGGTCTTTCCCAAGACTTTGCTTATTTTAAAAGGTTTTTAAAATTATAATAAATTTGTTGCGATAAATAGGAACAAATATCAAATCATTTCATTAGTTATATTAATTATAAAAATAACTACATTTAATGATTAGACAGTTTAAAATAAGACTCTGTGTTACCTTTCTACCTTGATTAGAATACATTTTCATTTATATTATTTCTCCATTTAATTTAGTTGACACACTTCCTTTTATGGTTGTTTTTCATATTTGTAATTTTTTGTTCTTTTTGGCAAGATTTTATTGATTTCATTCATTTTTTTAATGTAAATTTCAAACACTCGTTTCATTCACCATAAATCCAATCATACACCTAAAATATGGTGGCAAATAAAGAGACCCACCCAAGTTTATTGTGAAACCAGGGACTTCTGTAAAATTTTAATAGTTATAGGATCTTAGTTGCAATAGTAAATAAGACATATAATTTAGTAATTATTCATTTTCCTTTCATTTTCTTTCACTCATTTACTCTCTTTGAATTGAAAACTGCCAATACCCTCTCAAAACCGCTCCATCAAATCCGATTTCAACAGCTCAATTTTAATTTAAAATTGCAATTTCGAAGCCTACATTGCGTCGGAGTGTCTTTTGAGATCTGATAGAGGTAAGATTTTCTCAATTTTTTTGGATTGTGTTCTTATAGAGGTCAGATTTGGGACTTTTTTCTTTCTTCAAGTCTCTGACTGTTTTCTTGTTGATTCGTCGTTTATGTCTTTAAATTAGGCTGTGCATATGTTATCTTGGCCTTATATTGTGTGTGTTTTATTTGTGTTTCGCTATTTTGTAGATATGATGAAATCGAAGGAAGGTATTGGTGGTAATGATGAGTTGAATGTTGATGACGGTGTTCCTACCTCATCCGATGTTGAATCACAAGGTATTTTCCCTCTTTTTCCTATTTTTTGTTAATTTTTTATCGCTAGGATTTTCTGTTATTTTTCTTTGATTTTTCTATTTTCTTGTTGATTGATTTGATGTGTTCTTCGTTCTTATTAATGCTGCTCTGTTTTTTGTTTGATGTTGCTCTGTTTGCTAAATTTTTAGTTCTTTCTCTATTTTTTTATGTTGTGCTTTCAGTGGTATGAAATGGTGTATAACTGATTAGTTAGCATGTTTATGTTTTTAATTTGCATGTTTATGTGTTTAGTTCAAGTTTTGTTGTGGTTTAGTTTAGCCTCTTTTAGTTTATCCAATTATGTGATTAGTTTAGTTATTCTATTTTTTATACGTATATACATAATTATATTTTTTCTATTTACTTTCGTTATTCTATTTTTAAAAATATGATGGAATTTTATTTCATATTTTTGTTGGTTTTAAATTGATTGCTTTATCTATTGCTAATCATTTCTTTTCTTTTTTTTATTCCTAATATTGTTAAAAGATTGCGCAAAAGTGGTAGTAAATCTAGTGTGGATAAGTCGGATAGAGTTGCTGGATCATCTATTAATGGTTGAAATTTAATTTTTTGTTTTACTTTACCTTTAATTTTTTGTTGTAGCTAGATGTGATCTGACTGGGGGTATATGAGACTGGTAAATTTAGTCTATTCTAGTCTCTTTTTCTTTTTCTTTTTTTTCTTTTACTGTTTAGTGTTTTACCTTTGATATTTAATTGTTTTATTTTTATTGTAACAGGATGTGATCTTACTGGGGTTAAGATAAGCTTGGTAAATTTAATCTATTCTATCTCTTTTTGTTTTACTTTTACTGTTTAGTACTTTAACTTTGATATTTAATTATTTTGTTTTTTATAGTAGCTGGATGTGATCTGACTGGGGGTAAAGATAAGCTTGGTAACTTTAATATATTCTTGACTCCTTTTGTTTTACTTTTACTGTTTATTGATTTTGTTTTGTTATTTAAATTTTGTTTTGTATTATGTAGTTGTTGCTGAGGTTGAAACCGTTGTTAGTAATCCTCCATTTCCAACTTCAACAAATGTTACAGAATCAAGTTAGATTAATGCTTTATGATTTATTATCATTTTGTTAGTTCGGGTATGAAACTTATTAGTTGAATATATTTTTTATGATATAGTTGTGGAGAAGTCTGTGATCATTAGTTCTCCACCTTCAGCAAATATTGAACAAAGTGGTTAGTATTATGAGTTTAAACTCTCTCTTTTTTAGTTATTAGTTTATATGTATAAATTGTTAGTTCAGCTATTTAACTCCTTAGTTTTTGTATTTGCATTAGAGCCTGGAAAGGATTCTGATGTTGATGGTAGTGCAACAGATATTGAAAGAAATGTTGTTGTTGATTGTACTTTTTAACATATTAGTTATTGTCTATATGTAATTACATTATGTTAATTTAGTATTAGCTAACATTTTTAAATTTGTAGGTTCTACTATTGTTGTTGAGGATCCCATAAGTACTGGGATACAAGTTATCATTGAAGAATTGAGAAGCGAAACTAACCCTGATATTGGCTAAATGTATTTTTTCTACTTCTACTCTGTATTTTTAATTTATTATTTAGATTTTTTTTCTATTTGTGTTTTGTAGTCAAGGTTAACAAAACTTTGAGAAAGCAAGGGGCTAGGAAGAAGGTTACTATCGTTAGAACTACACTTGTTGATGAGGATTTTCTTGAAGATGATGATTTTGTTGATGAGCCTCCTCCAATGGTTGCTTCAAATGAAAATGGAAAAGAAAAATGTTTCTCAAGGGAATGGAAAGAATCCGGCTGTGAATAAGGTAGATGTGAAGAAGCCCATAGTGAAGGAGCCCGCTGAGAAGAAGTATGATGATAAGAATGTTGCAGCGAAGAAGCATGCTGAGAAGAGCCCCATTAAGGATGTTGCTGGAGATGGAAGTGGGCTGTCGAAAAAATCTTCTGTTGTAGGAAAGTGCAAGAGAGACGTTGGAGATGTTGTGCTTGGAGAATTTGTGTCGAAGAGGAATGTTCACATTCATCATTTAGTAGGGAGTACTATTGACGGCACAGAAATGACAAGGCAGGTTAAACAAATTGCTTAATTTGAGCTTCCCAATGGTTCTAGGTATGTTATATTAGTTTATGTATTTATGATTTAACTTTATGTGTGTAGACATTCATTTTGAATATTTCAATTTTAATTTTTTTTGCATAATTACTTGAATTATTTAGAATTTTACTGGTTCAGGTATTTTATCCTTTACTTTTGGTGTTTGAGTATTTTGTTTCACTATACATTTTAATTGTTGGTGTGTTAGTTTACGTTTTTAGTTTCATTGTTTCATAACTTTTTCGTGTATAGCTTCAGTATGAATAGGTCATGTAATTGTTCATTTAATTTATGTGTTTAACTATTCAGTTTTATTATACAATAAGTTACTTTTTACTTTATTATGATTTGGTTGTGTATTAATTTAACTTTCTATTTTTAATTAGTGTATGTTTACTTTATATTTTTATTCTCTTAGTTTGAATATTTATGTGCATATTTTGAATATTTACTAACTTATTGTATTATGTTTTTTTCCCAAGATTTCTAAGAAATTAATACCTGGAAGTCAGCACGTAAAGGTAACAGATCTCTGCTTTAATATCACTTATCAGCAGAAGGCTGATGTTGAGGCAATTGGTTTTGGAAGTTTATTAAAGCTAAGATTGGAGATTGCATTTCCCGCAGATATAGTTCCATGGTTAGTCAGTAATTTTAATCCTTCTACATGTGTTCAGCTTGTTGGGGTAGATAAGTATTTTGCTACTACTGACGATGTATATGATGTCCTCTGCTTGCCCCAAAACCTTGAAAGGAAAGTTGAGCAGAAGAGAAATTTTGGCATGGAATTACGGGATAGCTATAAGGCTAGGATTGGTAGGGAGGTAAAAATTGATACACCCCTTCACCTGCTTTTGACAAGGATTACTGAACTTAAAGAGGGTGGGATGAGTTTAAAAGACTTTTTGTCATTTATTTCTCTTTGTACTTTTTAGTTCTTATATCTACTGGTAAGGTAGATATGAAAATCCTTGAAGCCGTTGAGAATGTTGGTGAGATAAAGAATCTCGATTGGTGGTTTTTTCTTAGATCATATGGCTTCAATGATTAGGAAGTATAAGAGCAATGAAGAATACCAAACCTGTAGTGCTTGTGTCCGTATCCTTCTCATTGAGTATTTGCATAGATTTCCTATCCATGGGGTGTTGGAGCCAGCATCTCTTTCTCTAGTCTAGCATTAGACTGATGCAAATTTTAGAGAGAGTGTGCAGTTGTTGGAAATTGGAGGAGGTTATGACCACACGATCATGGTGAAGGATGGCTACCCAATCAGTTTTTCTGGAAAGGTGAAAGATGGTTACATGGCTCAGGCTGAAATTGGAGCTCCTTCACTAAAACTGAAGTTGTAGCTCCAGTTTCTCATATTGGGAAGAAAAAAGTGCTTGATGTTGTCCCTAAAGATGATAATGTGCTGAGATTCATAATCTCAGAGGGAATTATGACCAATTCCATGATTAAAAGTCTTACTAAGAATCTAAGTATTTAAAAAATTTATCTTATGTACTTGTTGTGTTATTTCTGTCTTTTAGGATGGTTCTCTATGTGTTTAGTATTTAGTTTGACTTTTAACTTTTTGGTTTTTTTATGTGCTAGTTTAGGTGTTTAGTTTTATTATTTGATATTTTTGACTTCGAGTATGGTTAGTTAATGCTCTTAATCTTTTTGTTTAGGTGTTTAATATTTTAGTTCAATTTATATATGAATTGTTTATGGTTAGTTTTATATGAACTGTTTATGGTTAGTTTTATTATGCTTTTTGGGTATTTAATATGTTTGTGTAGGTGTTTAAATGTTTAGTTTTCAGTATTAACTTATTGATATTTTTCCTATGTAGGCTTATGTTGAGTCTCTCATGATTGTGAAGCGTAACTTAAAAGTTTTTACTGTTGATATGTATGAGAGACTGGAGAAGGTGAAGAGTGATGTTGTGGATGAGGCATCGCACGACTTGCAACCGATGTAGGGACTAGTGCAGAAACCCAGATTCAGCGGGAGGACTTAGAAGATTCACAACAGATTTGGAATGAGAAGTTCATTGCTATGGTTGATGAAGCTTGCAACAAATGGAGGAGAATGACATAGAAATAGCCTCTCCCAAATTTTAACTTGTTTTAAAGGGTGAATTGGATGACCTCGAAGGACCATCCACAACTGTGCAATCCCAAAAGAAAGGATTTTAATACGTTTACAAGAACCTGTAATTCAAAACTTGGATTGTGGTGTGATTTGAATATTTGGATTTGTTGAATTTGAATGATGAATGATTCTAAATGTTTAATTTTCTAGGTCTTTGGCTTTGTTTTGTTATAACTGAATTAAAACTTGTAATTTTTTAAGATGATTCTAGTATCAACTCAGTTCTAAAGTTTATCTCTTTAGTTCTATTGTTTTAGGTTTGTTTTCTTATTAAAATTTAACAATTTTTCTAGTAATGATATTTTGGATGTTGAAATTTTCCTTTACCAAATTTTCTATCTTTTTTATTGTTACTTAATGTATTGTTTTCTTTGTAGTCATTTGTCCTTTAGGTATATTTTTCGGTTGTTTAGGTATAGAGTTCGATTATTTATTTAATTAGTTGAAAATTATAATTTTCTAACAATGTGTTGTGGTTTACTTTTTGATCCTCATATTTTAATTTATTTATTCTACCATTAGATTATGTATATTTTCATTTAGTTTATTTATTTGAGTCATTAGTTTCAAACACATGTTGCTTGGTTGAACATAATATTATTTAATTAAACTGCACTCCTAAGTTCGGATGTTTAAAGCATTTGAAGAGCAGTTTAAATTATTAGTCCATGAATTTAAGTTATTTGTAAAAAAATAATATTATAAATACAATGTCAATTTGAATCTTATAGGTCTTGTTGCGTTGGTGTCTTTGTACCAAACTCCTTGTCTTTGGTTTCTTTCTTTGCTTCCATCCTTCAATTCTCTTGCTTCTTCCTTTTACCTTTGTGGGTGATGGATCTTGGATTATTGGTGGTTTGGTGATGGGAGATTCTGCTTCGTTGCTTGAATTTTCATGTTCCTTCGTAGTTTTTGAGACAATAATTTCCTCTACCTTTTCATTGTCTTTTTTGAAGTTTTCTTCAAGAATTTTCTAGGTTTCTATTCACCTTCACATTTTAGGACCAGATTGCAATAGTTTCTTGCCATTTGGTGTCACCATGGAACTTTGTCTTTGATTTTGTCAAGTTCTTGGTTTTCTTATGCTGCTTTAAGTTTGTCACATACTTGTATTTAGAAATATTTTTCCATTGCTTCATAATGTATTATGATGGTATTTCACTAATTGAGATGATGTACAATATTTGGATCCAGTGAAAGCAGAGCATTCCTTGCATAAAAAGATAGCCATGCATATATACATGTTAATAAGATAAACATCTGAACTAAAGCTCTAAAGCATAAAATGTCCTAAATTTTTAAGTTACATATGCAAATGAAGATGTAATGATATATATATATATAAGCTGTAATATCAAAAAATTGCTTTGAAACCTGCTTTTAAAAAAATGAACGTGTGAACCAAGAGCTAATGATCCAGACAGAATAACTGAATATATTAACATAATAGATAACATTTATATTATATTTCGTTATTATATACCTGTTTCTTCAAAAAAAATTGCAAGAGCAGTTTATTTCCACCATTCCACTTTGTTGTGTGAAGGTCACAGTTTCAACTTTTGTATCATTTTCTTCTGGACTTACTTCATACTTTTTTACCGATCCTAGGGAAAAAACTTTAGATGCTTTGGTTTCTTGTACAATCTTGCATTCCTCATGTTTGAGTTGTTTTGATCCATGTATAGTTGACTTTGGCACTTATTTTGAGCATTTATTTTCCTTTGCTCTCATTGCTCACCTGCACGCACGCTACAAGCGTGTTGCGGTCCCGTACCGCTTAATGAAAGCCTGTGAACCGATTTCCCAAAACCATGACGCACATGCCTCTGGGTCATCCAGTGCCGCCCACCTAACCGCTCACGGCCGGTGATGTCTTCATCTGTGCCCGTAACCCATTGTGCACAACACCCAAGCCGTTCATCCTTAATGCTCATGCACGCAGCGGTCAGTCGCCCGCCAAGCCAGCACACTAAGTGTTGAGTCACGACCCGAGAAGACATGTCCCAAGCTCCTTGTACCAGAAGTCTTCTGTTTTGCTTGTAATGAGTTAACTAGTAGCTTAGCTTAGTTAGTTCTTGGAGGTCCAGGCATGTGTGCCCCTTATTTTGGGTTTCCTCCTTTTGATCTTGTACCTAGCACATGTAATTACTTTTGTACAACATATATGTGGAGTATTGAGCTACCCACATCCGGTAACCTTTTTGCAATATATTTAAAACAAGAATTTTCTCTCCAGTTGTCGGGCCTTATATTGCTTATTGTCGCTTGTTGTGAAGCCTTGCTCCCATTCTAAACTCGTATGTGTATATTCGCTGCATAATGGTCCATGCCCCTCTAAAGGCTTGGTGTGCTAGGAGAAACCAACATGAACATGACGTGCATGGGAAACAGGTGGTAGTTGTGACGCTCTAGCATGGCTAGGCCACACGATTAACCCCTTTAGAGGGTGACCCGTGACATTTGGTATCAGAGCTCAAGCAATAATTGAGCGCATAGTGAAAGAGGTTGTCACTATGTCGAAGAAGACCAATCATTCGGAGAACATTGAGAAGGTTCTTTTTGGTGAGGCACAAGGGTCCGGGAGCCTAGTTGACCGTGTGGATCAGACGAAAATGGATGTTTCCATTATCAGTAAAGACATCGACGTGGCCAATGCGAAGGTCGCACGTCAGGATGAGGACATCGCTCAGCTGCGAAAAGTTTTGGCATCTCGCCAGTTGGATGTTGCTGAGATGAGAGGCATCATCGAGCAGCTTGGCGGAGACATGCGCGTACTTATGCAAGCTGTGACCAACTTTTCCCAAGGTGGGGCCGGTGGTGGTGGTCGTCGTGCTGTGCACAGATGGAAAGTCTGTTAGCCTAAGAAATATAGTGGGCCATATGACGCGAGAGAGATTGACAACTTCTTGTATGAAATGGAACAATAATTTAAGGTGACCGAGACAAACTTGGAAGCTGAGAAAGTAATTATTTCCATGATGTACTTGGAGGGCTCTGCTATGGTGTGGAAGCACTCCCAGGACGTGAAGATAAAAAATAGGTCTCTTAGCCATCGACACATGGAATGAATTGAACCTCAAGGTGAAGCAACAATTATGCCCATCAACGTAAAGGAACTGGTATTGTTGAGACTCAAGACCGTGACACAAACTAGTAGTATAAGGGAATACATGTCGAGTTTCCAGGCTTGTATACTCAACTTACCTAACCATTCGGAGGAGTACAAACTCCATGACTTCAACTAGGGATTGAAGTTGTGGGCTAGACTTGAGCTAAGGAGAGATCTTTGCACTTACTATAACCCAGTGGTGGCGTTCATCGAAAGTCTTGGTGACTATGGGGGCGGAGGATCGCAAAGAGTTGATAGGGAGTTGGACGGTTCCACTATTGCCAAGGTGGGCAGTGCGGGTGCTGGTTCTCCCAGGGTGGGGGGTAACTTTATACCTAGTCTGACCGGCAGAGGTAGATACAGGCCTAATTTAGGTTCGGGAAGGAATGGGGAAGCTCCAGTGCAAGTGCGGCTAGTTCAGTTGGGTCCAAACCAAGGTCGGAGGACGGCATAATAGGAAGGTGCAACTTGTGTTTGGGACATTCAAAGAGAATCATGCCCTTGTTGATTGTCCAACAGAGTAGAGAATCACTGCTATGTTACTCGAGGACTCGATAAAAATTAGGGAAGAACCGAGCAAGGTAGTTCAGGAGCATTAGGCTGAGGAGTCTCGGCTGGATGAGGAGAAACCATGCTCCATGAGAGCATTGAATCTATGTTGTAATCCCATTGTGTGATTAATAGAGCTAGGTCAGTTGAATTCATTAACGGAGCTTGAGATCGACTGGGTGGTTGTTGCAGTGCCAGAAAAGAGAGTTGCGGCTCAGTGAAGCAAAGCAGAGACGGAAGCACCTAAACTTGACAAACATGAGATTGTCCATATATATTGGCTTTCCCAATTGATGACTGCAAAGAGATCGCATGAGGATAAAATATTGGCTTTGCAGCTCATCGTGTGTCTAAGACAAGATGAGGACCGCGGTTAAGCAGATCCGGGTGGGGAGAACAGAACTGAAGGGTCATAAGGGTCTACACCAGCAATGGGTTTTCCAAATTGATCCGAGGAGCTTTGTGAAGAAAGTCTGAAAATTGATCATTCGTGGGTCACTCCCCAGCTGCGAGAGATGAAGATTTGTTGAGCAAGGAGAAGAGGAAGAGTTCAGTGGTTGCCAAGAAGATTTAGATTCCAAAGATGTGTCTGTCGGCTGGCACGTCCCATCTAACTTCCTATTTCGAGTTGGTTAAACAAGCTAAACCTTGTAAAACTCGATGGGGAAGATGATTTATTATTCACATCAACAACCCTTTGTTGTTTCACAAGGCAAAAAGTAGAAACGTGAATGGATGATGATGCATTCCTAACAGCATCTAGAGAAGGACATTCCTTCAGTCATCGATCAAGGAGTGGGTGCTATACAATCAAACCATTTCAAAACAGAAATGAAAAGAAGTCGGGGATCACTGCTACATCGGAGTACACCGGCGCCAACAAATGAATTAACCCCTTTCTTAAGGCATAAGTGTACAAGAATCAGGTGTTCATTTTCAGAAAGAATATTGAAATTATACATAAGATGTTCTTTTAGAGAAAGAATAACCATTCTTTTTTAAACATGGGAACTAATGAACTAAAGACTAAAGGTAAGTATATAAGCATATCAACCCAAAATAGTCCAGATTAATCAAATTTAAGAACGGTCACCTTTTTTTATTGCTTTGGCCAATGCTGGATTTTAGTCTGTAAATATTGTTACTGGCTCTTTATCACCCATTAATTTTCTGAAAACACCAAGAAGTCATTCGAAAGTTGAAGCTTTCCCGTCGGCAATGAAAGCACATCTAAACATACTATATTGTCGTGGTTGTTCATTCCGACTATTGGAGCACAAATCAAGTAGTACTTGTTGGTCATGTATGTTGGCGAATCATTTAACAAAGTTAGATCATGTTACTTCACGTTTTAATGCAGTTACATCATTTATTTAATATGTTACTTCTTACGTTTCAGCAAATTTAAAAATACCAAAACTATCTCAACAAAATACATATAGACCTTACTGAATTATCAAGCAAAATTATATCACTTATATTCATATTTTCATGCCGTTACATTGCGTGTCTAAAAAATCACTTTCTAAGTTTTAGAAAATTTTAAAAACAACCAAATTTTCTCAAATTTTCAAGAGAATAAATATTTTATTATCACTTCTGCAAGACGGGTACATAGGTATCAGTATTGCACCACATAGGCACTGGTATTTTGACCCCTTTGAATACTGGTGCCTAAGTATGGCCGTGCTAGATTTCCAGCACCAGTAACCAATACCAGTGCAAAGAAAAACATAGGTGTACTGGTGCAAATATAACTGAATCGGTGCTAAGATGGGGCACCGGTTGTGTGGTTGGAACCGGTTCTAGTAAATAGGTGATCATTAAAAGAAATCAAGCCAGTGGCAATATAATCACCGGCTAGAAAATGGAATCCAGAAATTCATAAAGAACGATATATATATATATACACACACATATATATATATATATGACGAAAAAAACACAAAAAACAACCCAGAAATTCATGTTAAAATTTAGAAATTCATAACCATAACCCAGAAGTTCATTACCTCTGAAAATACATTAAAAAAACCTTAATTCATGAAAAAAAACTAGACCTAAACATTAATTAACAACGTCATTTATATAAAAAAAACTAGAACCTAATCCCCATAAATCCAGAAAGAATCGGAGGCCAGACAGGGCTGAGGCGAAGTCAGATGAGTGGTGGCGTTGAGAGATGAGGCTCATGGATTTTTAGACTGAGACGTGGGAAATCTTAGCTGAACCCAACATTTTTGGTGGAGCTCGCGACTTCACCAGTGTCCTGGTTCAGGATATGGCAATGGGCTGGTGTGCCACAGTGATGGGGACAGGGACCGACGCGTAGCGGCAGAGATATCGACATACGCGTGGTGGCAGAGACAACGACTGACATGTGGTGGCAAAGACATATAGGGGTGTTAAAAAAAACTAGAAAACCGAAAACCGATCAAAATCGAACCGGTATTTAATTTGATTTACCGGTTAATCGGTTAATATCGGTTATAGTATCCGGTTAATCAGTTTTTTATCGGTTTTATTATTTGGTAATCGGTCTAACCGAATAACCGCTAAGAGATTTTATAATATAATAATTAATTAATTTCAATCCCAAAAATTAAGTAATTAAAATTTGGGATTTGAT
>JAUOBV010106953.1:0-12970 GCA_032360425.1 Rubia occidens | reverse complement strand
TCAAAAATAATAGTGAAGAAAGATGACGAGATTGAAACAGCAAAGGTTTGCGACAAATTCAAAACGATAAAAAATCTTGGTTTTCTCCCATTGTGATCCAGTAGCCAGCTCCAAAAAATGCTAGCTAAACTCCAGTACCTGTCAACAAAACAAATCAGAGAAGTATCTTGTTCTACAAAAGTAAGCCTTCATAGTAAAATTTCTGATGTAGAGAAACTGATATAAGGGAGACTTGATGACATCCTTTGTAAATCTCATTTTTTTAAAAATCCTACTAAAACAATACACTCCCAAAAAACTTAAGATTTATTTAGACTTCCTAATATATGGAAAGGAGATCGAGTCCATGTGAATCATCCCTTTTATGTCATTAGGAAAACCTGTAAAGACCAAGAAAGATTTTACCTTTTTGGCACTAGCAAGCATTGCTAAAGCATCAGCGACACTATTGGCTTCTTTGTAGATATGTGAAATAGACCACTCCATTTGGGGAATAAGGTTCCAAGTTTGGCGAATGATATTTGTGCACTGCCACAGTATTTTGAAATCTTTCCTCACTATCTTCACCAATAATTCAAAATCACACTCGATTTGGATGTGTTTGATCCCACAATTCAAGGCTGCTTGCAAACCATATTGAAGTACCTTAACTTCAGCTTGTAAACTGCTACAGTCAGGCACTTGTTTCGCTGAACATACAAGCTACCCTTTGCAATCTCTTATGATGAATTCAATACCTCCATTTCCATTTTTGAGTACTGACCCATCATAGTTTAATTTGAAATGTTGAGGAGGTTTCCATTGAACTGTCTTCCTGTCAATCACTTTTTTTGGCTTGCATATCAATACTCTTGGAATCCCAGATGTCAAGTTCCACATACATTTAATATCAAAACCAATTAGTATATCATTCAATTTCCACATAGTTTTCCTGAATATAATGTCTACATTATACTTTATTTGGTCAAAAAATAAGTATTTCTTACACACCAAATGAACCAAATACAAAAACATGGTATAATTCTAATGAGCTCATTAAATTCAGGGAAACCATTTTAATATTCTTGTATTGAAAGAGTCCATCCCATAAGTATTCAAAATACTGGGCGGAGATGTCAAAAAACTTTCTAAACTTTGTCCCAGATCTTCTTTATAGCATTACAATTGTTAAAAGAATGATGAATACTCTCAAAATCTTATTTACAGAAGCAACAAATTGATGGCATCTTGAATGTGAAATCTTCTAGCACATCTGGGAAAGAAACAAGTCTATGCAATAATCTCCAATTCATAATACTAATTTTTTTGGAAGAAATTTAGACCAGAGATAGTTGAAAGACTGTATTTGATTCTTTTTTGGCCTCATTACTTCAAATGCAGATTTTAGAGAGAAAAAATACATTTGGATTAGGTTTCCAAATCAATTTATCCTCATAATCAGGGAATAGAATCTGATTTTGGCTTAGATTATGAGTGATTTGATTGGGTAGTTTATTCTGAAGGATACTGAGAAAAAGAGTTGGTTGAGTAAAAAATTCGGCAACTATAAGATTAGGAAAAGGCAGTTCCACTTTTGGATTACATTTATTTATTAGAGGTCCTAAACCTAACTAGTTAGAGTCCCAAAAAGATACTAATCCTTTACCAATTTGGACCTCGGTTTATTTAATGGAAAAATCATTAACTTCCTTTATTCTTTTCCAAGTTCTTATTATTGGTGGTTAATTGGTGTTGACCACATGAATTTAGCCCATAAAGAATCTCCATGTTGAAGTTTTCACCATAGTTTTAAAGAAAAGGTTTTAATCATTAGATGTAAATTCTTAAACCCAATCCCATTTTCATCAAAGGGGAAACAAAGTTTCTCAAAGGATCTCCATATTCTTCCAAATTGACTTACAGATGTTTTGGTTTTCCAGAAGAAATTTTCCATTATGTTGTGGATTTTATTGATGGTTTGATTTGTAGGTTTAAGGAATTATCTTGTGGATTTTATTGATGATGTGATTTGTAGGTTTAAGAACAGTTATGATATGCAGAGGAATAGATGATATAACGTGTTTAATTAACCATCCTCCCTGCTTGTGATAGCAGCTTGTTTTTCCACAGTAAGATTTTGGAATTAATAGAGTTAAGGAGGTTAAGGTAATGGGAATTATTGTTTCTTCCAATAAAAATTGGGGAACCCAAGTATTTGAAAGGAAACTTTCCCTGAACCATTCGTGTTTCAGATTTGATCTGATTGATTATTCTTGGAGTAGCAATTTTGGATATGAGAAAGGAAGATTTCTCAGAGTTAATCTTGGTCCAGAAGTTTTTTCATAAATTTTGAAGAATCTCATGATTTTTTTCTTCCCGACTTTGTGTATTTAAGAAAGAAGCAGCTGCCTACGACTGCATTAAATAAATTTTTATTAACACATTTTCAACTCGAGAGCTAAATAATTAAACCGGTGCTAAAAATGAAAAATACCAGTGCCAGACTAAAAACAGAGCACATACTCTGTTTCACAGCATCAGTTTTGCAATGTAAAATCGGTGCTGAATAATCCCCTTCAAAACCCTTATCAAAAAATGCAAACACGCAACACTGCACTTCATTGAAACTTAACCCCAATTAACAATTTAATATCAAAATATGCATAGTTGGGTGATAACATAGGACGGGGGCCAGTACACAAAAGCATAACGATAATTATGGTGATTACATGCTCTATCTTTTCCTTTTCAAGACAACATCACCCCCAACAATTTTCCTGCTCTCATCAACCCTCAATCCATCACCGTTTGACCGTCTACCTACTGAAGTTCCACCCACATCTTTCATACTTGGAAACACAGATGGAAACTCAGGAGATTTTTCTCAGACAGGCCAGTCAATCTCCTCATCGAAATAGAACTTCTTCCCATGTAGGACAACATGCCACTTTTCATTGCTGGGATCCCTAACATAAAAAACCTGTAATGCTTGAGCAGCTAAGATGAACTTTTCATCCTCGAACCTAACCCGTGCAAGGTCCACCAATGTAAAACTCATGGGTGTCTCCGTACGAACTATTATCAACCCACAGGTATTTGAAGACAATAACTTTGAACTCAACATAGTCCAACTCCCAAATTTCCTCAATCACCACATAAAAGGCCATGACTGCTATGATAGGGTTTTTGTCTTTCTTACAAGACTGCCATATCGATTCAAACTCAATGTAAAATCCATTGTTCTGCGTGGTGCTCTTGCTGTCCTTTTCAGCCAATGCAAAAGTAAAACCATTAATATCATACCCTAAGTACCTTTTAATAGTGCAGTTCAGCCTCCATGCAAAGGAACAAGGTTTACTAGGCATGCCGTCCACATTGCAGGGATCGTAAAACCAATTCACAAATGTGAAAGAATGCTCCAGCTGTATTTTGTTCGAAGGCCATTCCGGATACAATGCTTGTAATAGTGACATGTGCTCTTGAACATAGATTTATGTCTCGCTTCAATTCCTTAACACGTACAGGTGAACTGTCATCAACTCAGCATAGACGAGTGTATGAAGTGTGCCTTTCGAGTATGGAACCCCACTTTTCCTACCAAAGTGCACTTGTTCAGGTATCCAACCAATTTCTTACCAACTAAGTTCAAATTACAGTATTCAATGATCTCCTCAGCCACGTACCTTTTTAAGATGCTTGCATCAGGACAGCTACGATTATGAACGTAACCTTTGAAAACACCCATGTGCAGCTCAAAGGGTACATCAATGCATCCCCACAGGACCGCATTGACAAATTTCTCTAACCAAATGAATGAATAGGTGAACCATTATGCCAAAGAAGGACGGAGGAAAGTACTTCTCCAACAGACATATAACGAAAACCCCCTCCCGCCCCAACACATCAAGCGTTTTCCTACTTATATTCTTACGACAAATAGAGTCACATAATGCTAAATCGCACATCCTTCTCCATAACACCACGAATGGCAAGATGCAAAAATTGTTGCATCAGAACATGACAATCATGCGATTTCAAGGCATTAAAATGCAAATCATCATTCACAAAGCAACTAACATTAGAATATTATCCGGATGGTACTTTTATTCCATGGATACACTCGGAACCGATCTCCTCTCATCCACTAAAAAATTGTACGGGACAGGAAGAAAGTACGTTCGCTTTCCCCTCACCTCCGAGCCTAGGTCCGACCGAATTCAAAGCTCCAACAAATCCATCTGCGCATTCAAGTTGTCCTTCGACTTCCCAGGATTGTTGAGTAAAATACCAATCAAACTCTCGCACAAATTCTTCTCAATGTGCATTATATCCAAACAACGACGAACCTCCAAATGTTCCCAGCATGGTAAATCAAAGAAAATCGACCTCTTCCTCCAAGGACCTTCAATAGTTGAACCTATTTTATTCATCTTCTTCATAATAACAACATTCAATTTCTTAACCTTGTTGTGGATGACAACCCCCTTAAATGGTCTTGGTGCGTTCCAGACCTCTTTCTCCCCAACAAACTGAAATGCATCCTCCCACAATTTATGCTTCATCGGTAGGAATTTCTGGTAATCCAAATACACTATCTTACTGTCATTCTTCAATTGTTAGTAATCTGTGGACTCTTCGCACAAGGGACACGCCTTGTGCCCCTTCACCACATAACCTAAAAGGTTATTGTATGCTGGAAAATCATGTATGGTACAAAACAACATTACCTTCAAATTGAACATCGATCCCCTGAAACTATTAGACACATTGACACCCTCGGACCATAGAAACTTAAAATCTTCTATCAAATGTGCCAGAATTGTGTCAATGTCATTTCCGAGTTGCTTTGGGCCTGAAATCAACAAAGGCATCAACACATATTTCCTCCCATACACTAATACGATGTAAGGTTGTATATGCCAAGCATCACCGGCCATGAAGAGTGCCTCGATGACATGTTTCCAAATGGGTTCATTCCATCAGTTCACAAAGTCATCCTTAAGTTCCTTGGCTAACTAGAAAATTCTGGATACCTTTTATCCAATCTCTTCCACTGATCGGCATCAGCTGATAACGAATCACATCATCTTAAGGAAAACCCCTTCGCATGTACCACGTCAGGTTCTTTGCATTATTGGCGTTCCAGAACAACCTTTTTCAGCATCGGAATAATGGGAAGATACCACATGCTCTTCGCTGGAACCCATTCCCTTAAATTTACCACAGTATCTCTATCAATAAACACATTTCTCCTTTTCTTGTAGCGTGACACATGGCATGCAGGATAAGCCACTTCCTTCCAACATCAACCCCTTTACAAAACACAATCGTTATGACAAGCATATATTTTTTCATACTCTAATCCCTTCGGACAAAGAATTCTCTTTGCCTTATAAAGGTTGTCAAGTATCCCATTAACGGATGGAAGCTTCTCATTCAAGAACTTTAGCAACTTGTTCATGCTAGTGTCGCTTCATTTACCAACTACTTTCATATTAAACAATTCCATCAAACATGACTTCACCCATCCTTCTTATTTCAACCGGGGTACAAAGGCATGTCCTTCTCACCTAAGAAATTAGTAAAAACCTCGGGCCTCCCCCTAAATTCATTGAGAACCTTCTCACCCGTGTCATCTAAATTTAAGTCTCTGAAACACTCTCCTCCATTGCCGACAACCACCTCTGGCGGTACCTTTTTACAGTGAAAGGTCCAAAAAAATAATCTTTTTCAAATCCCCTCTTCACCAAGTGAAGTTTCATGATGTCTCTATCACCGCTACAGTTATGATTCTTCCAATCATAACAAGGACATAACACTCGCTTCTCACGACCAAATGCGTGCTCTAAAAACTCCTCCACAAAATAAACATATTCTTTGCTCAAACGACTAACCTCGCAATACACATGCTTAAGCCTCTCCACTGTACGTTCCATCACTACGAATTAACCAATGTACCACAGTTAAACTTTCACACTATCACCATAGCTACGCAGTATTCTATACACCAAAAATCAATTCGGGAAGTCATACGTACAACTCACATAACAACATTAAAACCTTACAAAACAATTTCACATTCCTAAACAAATTATTAATGACATCAAGACAAATTATTAATGACATCAAGAAATCTACAAAACAATCACATATTTTCCATGAATACTAGGATCAAGAACATGATCAAACACACTAAATATATGCATACAAACCATTTGTGCCATATTCCATCATTTATAACATGCCAAACAATATAGAAACTAAACTCTATGGGTCTTCATGTGAGCATTCAATGTCAAAACCTTCAAAAAATACACCATTAATGAGCTTCTCTCCCCAAATTTCCACTTTTTACCTGCCAATGAATGGTGGTGGGTGAGATTTAAATGCTCTTTCACCACCGGTTTTATACCTAAAAATTGGTGCTAAATATTTTCCACCACATTTTTCCAGGTAATTGAGATTACAACACCGATTTTTTCCAATTTAGAAACCGGTGCTAGAGTTCAATTATAGCACCAATTACTTTTTGTGGGACCTATTATGCCGGCACTAGACTAATGGTTACCGGTGCTAATAATTCAATAACAGGCAGCGGTTTTTTGCTTCAAACCGGTGTTACCGATTTACCTCCATTATTTTACGCCCAAAAATTACAATTACTCATTTGGATACATTTATAGCACCAGTATATTTCACCTTTTCCATCACGTACAGTGTTAAATTTCATTGTCGCCACCAAATTCAGCACCGATAACACTAATCTGATGCTGAGAATTGCCACTAGCACCGGTTTCCTTGAATTTTGATAAAAACTGATGCTTTAAATATTATTTGCACCGATATTTTCTCGCCTAGGGAAAGATACCGGTGCATATTACCCTGTTTTCCATTAGTGAATGCTTGCATATCAGCATATTCATCTTCTTCATCTCCCTCCTCAATTGTGGTTAACACTCGAGCATGAGGACAATTACTATGGATGTGTCCTCTTTCTTTACAATGAAAACAAGTAGGAGTATTAACAGAAACTGAATTGGATGAAGAAGAAGGGAACTTACCTGGATTTTTCAAAGACCGTTGTGTTGAATATGCCTTCCTCATTTCATTGGGATTATAAGTCTGATTTGAAAGAGGCTGCATCAATCCATGGCCGCTCATGGTTGTTCCTCTGCCACCGCTAGAACTAGGGTTTCCCGAGTCAACCCCTAATTATTTACTAGGAAATATGAATTTTTGCTTTCTTGGCCATAGGGTACTCTCAACCAACCTTGCTTTCACCAATAAATACCCCATTGATATATGAGGTGAAGCTTGACCGGAGTTTGAAAACTCTCACGCAAGCCTTCGATGAATCGGTTCTTAATGAATATGTCGTCTTCTTTCATCCCGACCCTTTCAGCTCAAGATATTTCCAGTATTCATCAACCGATCAATTTCTTTACTCCATATTATCCAGATAAGAATGTTGCTCCATCAAATATGTAAGCGGAACATGATAATGGCGAAGCTTGAACTTTAATCTCTCCCAGGTGGAGTTAGGTTTCTTCCAAGAAATCTGTCTCGATTTTCTTAAATTTTTCCACCACTCAGCCACATTATGAGTGAAGGAATACAGCACCGCCTTGACTTTTTCTTTCTCCAGATAATTGTTGAGATCAAACAGATTCTCAATCTGTCGCTCCTAATCAAGATACTTCACCGAATTGTGTTGACCATTAAATTGAGGGATGTTTATTTCAACCCCTTGGACTCTCAAGAAGATTCTCAACTCTCACTAGAACCCAAGCTGGCTCTCAATATCTTTCGAGAATGATGTTTTTTGTGGTGATGCCTTCTAGAAGACCCTCGGTATGATCGTCTTTCCGAACTATCATTAGAATCTTCATTTGAACTACCATAACAATGGAAACTGCGGAAAAATCCCATAGGATCATCTCTCTTGGCCGGTGATGGTGGTGTCGGCTGTGTCATGGTGTCAACTTTTCTCGCCAATCTTTGCACCTCACTCATGAGTTCATTTATCGTGACAACAAACCAATCTGGATCAGTGGGTTCATTAAGCTTGAATCAATATCGCCCCCAGCTATCTAGAGCCTCATCTTGTGGTTGTTCATCACGTCTACTATCGGAAGTGTTCGTCAATGGTAGATTGGTAGGATTACTAACAAAAGGACGAATGGATTATCGTCCTCCATCTCCGCTAATTGCTAAGAAAATAACTCGTTAGTATAAATATCCCCCCTACCCTTTGCTTAGTAAGTTCACCCACCAAGTATATAACACTCACAACTCACAAGGCGAAGGCTAATATAAGGGCAGTCGAGCAATTCACCACAATTTCAAAGCAAAATAGGAAATGAGTACTGCAGAACTTAATTCAAAATTTAAAATATATAAACTAAATATTGGACTTAAAAATTGGAATACCAGATTCTTAAGATAATAAGAAACAAAATGCAAGTTGAATGGCTTGAATTGGAGCTATACCGAATGAAATATGATAAAAACCAGAATGCTTTATATAGGCGACAAAAAAGTTATGAAATTCAAGTAATTTTTCCAAAACCTAATTGGATTAGATACCAAACCCAAATCCCTTGTAAAATAGGATTTTAATCACTTACTTGCTGATTAAGTAAAAAATTCAGACTAATTTCTCACTCCCAAAAGGTTTTTATTTCCTTTTCCTATTCCGATTAGGATTTTGTTTCCTTTTCCTTTTTCAAATCGGATTTCCTTTTTAGTCTTTATTTTTCAGCCACAAATTAAGATTTCACAAAATATATAACATTCACAATTAGAATCTTATTCCCCAAGCAATTGAAAACCGAGTACAATTCCCAAATTTTAAAAAAAAATGGCAAAGCAGCCCCCAAACTTTCAAAAATTACTAAAAGCCTCAAATTTTTTATTTTCAAATCCTAAATCCCAATTTCAGTATCCAAAAATCTTCTACCCTTTGTTTTTATTTTTAAATTTTTTAGGCACAAATTCGCCTATTTAAGAATATGAACTATACCTAGAAAACGACACAAAGACTCTTTATTTATTTTTTTGTATATGGTGTAATCAAGATTTCAAGAACAAATTCAAGATCACGGAATCAAAGAACGATAAAGAAAATAAATAGGATTATGAGCATTCAATAAATTTTCAAAAGAGTGGATGAAAATTATCACAAGCACATAAACTGTATAAGCTACCTAAAAACTATGAAACTGACAGGGAAGTGAAGGTGGATAATACTTTTTAACACTCAGACACTTCGACGTCCTCCTGACTCGATTAATGTAGATGAAGGCGGAAAGTAATACCGAAGTATTCTAAATCTCGGACCCTTCTACGTCCTTCGACTCTAGATTCAATCCTCCTATTAAGAAAGATCAAACAAACATAGTTAAAATCCAAAATGAAAGAAATTATAAATTTGAAACAAAATCTCAAAATTAAATAATGCAAAAAAAATTGAATAACCTTGAGAATTTTAGACCACAGGTTGTCTTTCCCTTTGCTCCGATACCAACTGATATGAATATCCTTGCGAAGATTCTGGATCGCAGAATTTTAGATCTTTAACTAAAGGAGGGATCTCGCAAACCCTATTATAGTGGTACAAATTGATCACAATTAACCCTCTAGATTATGAAAAATTCAAGATTTATGAAACTAACTAGCCAGCGAGATTAGTTAGTAAATCAAAGGTATTGATACTTAATTAACTAATAGGATTCAGAAACAATGAAGAACGCTCGCAAGCAAAGAGTATGAACTTAAAATTCTGAATATATGATTGATAAAAAACGGTGAATAACTAAACCCCATTATTTATAGGGTGAAATTCGGCCAGAAACCCTAATACAAAACAGAATCTGAATCAACTTATGCCAGCTTTAAGAAGCTAAAACCATATCTAACTAGAATACCTAAAAGAAATGGCTACATGGCCAAATTCATCAAGAAGTGATCTTGAATGAATATTACCTTATCTAATCTTACCATATCTAATTGTAATCTAAATAAAAGTGAATATACTAAAACCCTAACGGACCTGATTTTCAAAATTAAGCTCTTCAAAGCCCACATGGCCGAAACTTAATTTCAAAAATCCAAAATGAAATAATTTTACAATAGTTTACAACGATCAACACTACCTTATTAAAAACCCGGTGGGAAAAAAATTATAGTGTTCTTCGTGATGTATTCACCTCCTCGACACTCTTGAACAATTAATCCAAGAACTTGTCGATGATGATTTCTTCACTAATTCTTCATCAAGAAGTTGATCCATCAAAGCATTTAAAGAAGCAACTCTAAACTTCATCCTTGCCCTAGTCATAGGACATGTCATATTGCTTAGAGGATCCCGACCATAACCTTTAAATGTTTGATCAAGTCGTGGAATGTCTTTATCTATGGTGGTAGTAGTCTTGCCATCTCCATTGGAAACTAATATTCAAATATTTAAAGGAAAAATGAAATAGCAAGAGCAATAGATAATATTAAAGGGGAGATGTTCTTCTTATTCATTTCATTTAGGATGGCCACCTATATATAGTAATCAACCTCATACGTTAACAAGAGTAAATCAATTTCATCTTTCAAATCAAGTGAATGCATTCGTAAGTTCACTTCATTCATAACAATATCCCCCCTTAATTTCATATAAGTTTAATGGTCATTCACACACATGAGTTACTTCATGAATTTATGTTTATAACACCCCCCCCCCCCTTGAATATCCATTTCTCAAAAAATGTCTCGTTAAAACCTTACTAGGAAAATCCGGCGTGGAAAAAACCTAGTGAAGGAAAAAGAATACATCTATCTATTAGAGCACACTTCCACATTAAAAACCTTACCCGGAAAACCCAATGGGAAAAACCATGACTAATAGAAAAAAGAGTACACTGTATAGCTCCCTTTCTTGAGCACATCATTTCATATTTCTCAATTGCCGCATTCCAATCTTGAGCACCAACTTTTCAAATGTTGACATCGGTAGTGATTTGGTGAAGAGATTAGCTACATTGTCACTAGAGTGAATTGGTTGAACACAAATTTTACCATTCTTTTGTAGATCGTGAGTGAAGAAGAATTTTGGTGAATAGTCATGCTAAATGTTCTAGTTTTATTGAATCTTTTCCTTACGTGTTGTGATACAAGAAGGGTAAAGAAAATGTTTCCGCTGATACTTGAGTCATAGACATGTTTTACTTACACGATTGGAATTCATTATGTTAGGGTTTTCATTCGTATGAAAATTTATGCTACTGATCCTATTTTTTCATATGTATATGCTGCATGCGAAAAATGATGCTTATGAGGAAATTCTTTGGCATACTGGTTTCTTATTTATGAATAATAGGTTATTTGTTCCTCAATGTTCTGTGCATGAATTAATTTTTAGGGAAGCTCTTTCAGGTGATTTAATGGGACATTTTTGTGCATTAAAAACTTATAATTTGTTGCGAGAACACTTATATTGGCCGAACATACCACTTTCTGTTGATAGGATTTGTAGGAATTATATTGATTGTTTGAAGGTGAAGTCAAAGACTAAGCCTCATGTTTTGTATACTCCTTTACCTGTTCCTACACATCCTTGGGTTGATATTTCTATGGATTTTGTTCTCGAATTACCACGATCCCAATCAGGTAATGATTATATCTTTGTGGTAGTTGATCCTTGTAGGAAGTCAGATGACGTAAAACATGTCGTAGATTTATTTTTAAAGGAAGTAGTCCGACTTCATGGGATTCCTGAGTCCTTACTTTTGGACAAAATTGCCCTAGGGACAAAATTGCTATTTTCTACGGCAAGTCATCCTCAAACTGATGGACAAAAAGAGGTTACCAATCGCACTTTAGGGACTCTTCTACGTGCCCTGGTTCAGAAAAATTTGAAGAATTGGGAAGCGTGCATTCCAATTGCAGAGTCTGCTTATAATCGCACTGTTCATTCTACTACTTCTTTATCTCCTATTGAAATTGTCTATGGATTTTTACCAAACACACCTCTTGATTACTTCCTTTGAATTATAAACAGGTTCGGAATTTGGATGGAGAAAATATGGCTGATTTTGTGAAGCGATTACATGAAAAGGTACGATTGAAAATTGAAAGGACAAATGCTCAGAATGCTGATAGAGCCAACCATGGCCGCCGGGTTTTTCACTTCATAGAGGGAGACTGGGTTTGGTTGCATCTACGGAAGAAGAGGTTTTCGAATGCTTAAAAATATAAACTAAGTCCATGTGGTGATATTTTTTTTTCAAGTGTTAGAACGTGTGAATGATAATGCTTATAAGATTGATCTACCAGGCGATTATGGTGTTAGTCCTATCTTCAGAGTTGATGATTTATCTCCATTTACCTTTGACGATGATTGCGTTTTGAGGGCAAAACCTTTCGACCACGGAGGGAATGATGGCGATGGAAAGATGATTACTACCATAAATGAAGACATTCCACGACTTGATCAAATATTCAAGGTTATGTTCGGGATCCTCTAAGTAGTATGGTTGGACCGATGAAAAGGTCAATAACAAAGCTTAGGGATGCGGCATTGAATGCTTTGATGGATCAACTTCATGATGAAGAATTCAAGGATAAGTCGGCTCGGGCTTGGATTAATTATTCAAGATTGTCGATTAATTGAAGATGTCGTGAATAACACTATACTCTTTTTCCCACTGGGTTTTTAATGGGGTAGTGTGATCATTGTAAACAATTGTAACATTATTTTATTTCAGTCCAATAACTTGGCCATGTGGGTTTCTGAAGAGTTAATATTTTCAACCCACTCCATTTTTATTCTGATTACAGTTAGATTTGGTAAGATTAGATAAGATATTATTCTTCAAGACTTCTTCTTGAATATATCGTCCATGCTAGGGTTTAAAATAGTTATTTTAGTTAAATATGGTTTTAGCTTCTTAAAGCTTCCATAATTCGATTCAGTTTCCAATTGTGTTTTGGGTTTTGTATC
>JAUOBV010106535.1:0-12979 GCA_032360425.1 Rubia occidens | reverse complement strand
CGCCACCAATTCACCACACCCCCCCCAGCACAAGCCCATCAAAATCCACCACCCCGGTCTCGCCCTTTTCGTCACAACCCAAACAGCCCAACCCATCAAATCGGCGCACCATCGCCGATGCAAGAAGCGACCCACCACAATTCTGACACTACCCTATCACTGCCGCAATGCCACCCTTCCCATCACCCACACCAGAAACTAAAATCCCATACTCTACTCACAGCCCCAAAATCCTAGCACCCCACTGCAGCCCCTGACCTGCCAACCACTGCACATTATCACCACTCACTTTTCATCGCAGCTTCCCATACCACCATGCCTCCCCCGTGATGCCAACCCCCAAAACCCTAGCTGCTGGGAAATCTACCAGCGTCGTTTTCGTCATCCCCTTCCTCCGTTGCGTCGGCGAAGTCCTCCATTGCACTAGCACACCACACCGCACCTCCACCACACCATACCAGAGTGGTAAACCCACACACACCACCATCACACCTCCCACTCACCGTCAGATCTTTTTCAATTGTCGCTGCAACATCAAACCTTACACTATTCAATTAGATCCATATATCGATTTAGGGTGTTGTGTTGTGGGGAAGAGAGGTGGGATTCGAGGTTTTCTTTTGGTATGGCAATGGCGGTGGCAGAGGGAGGACAAGGAAGGGTCGACAATGATGATGGCAACGCCGTGTAGAGGGCGAAGATGGGCGGGCAGAGAACAAAAGAGATTGCCAAAGGTGGTGGATTGGTGAAGGTGGTGTAGAATGAGAAGAAAGAAGAGAAGAAAGGTCGGCCACCAGGTTTATATTTTTTAATTATAGTATGGGGCAAAACGGTCATTATCATTGAATTCGGTAATGACCGAAGTTGACCAAATTTTCAAATAACAGCATGGGTAGAAATTCACTTTTAAAATTTTGGGGAGTATATCTACACAAACATAAGAACTTAAGGGAATGAATGTACTTTTTTCTACATACAAATGTAAACCTACGTACTTGAGTACGTGCAAATATAACTCTCAAATAATTTTTAGTACAAAAATAACCCTAACTACTTAATGAAAGTGCAAATATAACCCTAAAGACTATATTTCCGGTCATTGACCAACCAAAATGACCAAAATGCTCTTTGGACCAAATACAAAAATTTGGGATAAAATGCTCTTTCTTCACTATTTACTACATCACCAGCGCTTGAAGCGACTATTGCCACTCCTCTGGCTTCGTTCCTATCAGTACTCCTCCAACAACGGTGCCGCAAAGGTCTCCTCCTACTCCGGCTCTAGAGGTACCATCAAAGGCAGCATTGAAGGCTTCACATTCAAGTCTAAAAAAGTACATCGCCAAGAAGTTCTGCCTCGAGCCAACTTCCTTCACCATCAAAGCTGAAGGTTTCAGCAAAAACTCCGACCCGGAGTTCCAAAGGCCAAGCTCATGACCCGCCTAACCTACACTCTCGACGAAATCTAAGGCCCTTTTAAAATAAACTCCGACGGCTCGGTCAAGTTCATAAAAAAGGTGGTATTGACTACGCTGCCATCATAGTTCAACTTCCCAGAGGCAAGCGCATGCCCTTTCTCTTCACCATTAAGAACCTGGTCACTTCCAGCACATCGTTCACCAGCGAGTTCTTGGTGCCATCGTACCAGGGCTCATCTTTCTTAGACCCAAAGGGTCGCAGTGGGTCCACATACTAAAATATGTGTTAAGCCTTTTGATTTTGTAAAAGAAGAAATTGTGGGAATGAGTCGATTTGGGCTAAGTCGGCGAAGAACAAAATGGAATGGTGGAGAAGGAGAAAGAAGTAAGAAAAATTGGGGTTTAGGGGCATTATAGACAGTTTGTATTTTTAACCTGACCCGACTCATTGACCTGACCCGACTCATTTGATCCGACCTGACCCGACCCGACCCGACTCATTTGACCCGACCCAACCCATTTGACCCGACCTGACCCGACTCATTTGACTTGACTTGACCCGCCTCATTTGACCCGACTCGACCTGACCCGACCGACTCATTTGACTCGACCCAACCTGACTCATTTGACCCAACCCGACCCGAATCATTTGACCCGACCCGACTCATTTGACCCGACCAAACCCGACTCATTTGACCCGACCAAACCTGACTCATTTGACCCGACCAAACCCGACTCATTTGACCTGACCTGACCCAACCTGACCCAACCCATTTGACCCGACCCGACTCATTTGACCCGACATTTTGGATCAATTTAGCGGGGACAACTGACCCGCTCTAACCCATGATTAAATGAACACCCCTAATTTTATTTAAATAAATTATAAATAATTTACCATTTTTAGTGATTTAGGTTGACCCGACCCGATCCGACCCTAAATTATGGGACATTTGACCCGATCCGATCCGACCCATTTGACCCAAGGGAAGAAGAACAAAGGAAGAAAATGTTGAATGATAACTTATTGGGTTAGTGACATAATGACCCATTGGATAATGACTTATTGGATAATATAGTTTAACTCATTGGGTCATATGAGTTATTAAATGGGTTATCCATGTGTTACCCATTTAATGACCCAACCCATTATAATCCAACCCATTAAGATCCATTAATAAATGACTTAATTGGATAATGACTCATTGGATAATGGATTAATTGGGTTTGGATAATGGGCTTATCCAATTAACCCATTTGACGGGCCTACATAAGAGGTAGCTATATTTTTTTTAAATAAAATTGAACAAGTTCTAAAGCAACATTATGAGTTTAATGCCACGTAACGTTAAGAGAATGATGATCATCACAAATAGGTTACTGATAATTTTTCTAAAGTAGAGTGTTGACTATTTCTAAAACTTAGATTCTCCTACTTTTAGAAAAGTACTACGTTCTTCAATGATACATATACTTCTGTCCACTTTTGCATTCTAGTTTTGCAAAAGTTTCTCATTTTCTCCATCCACAACTTTTTACCCACTTATATTTTTCTTAATATTTATGCAACTTTTTAAGAGAAATCCTGAAGGATATGAGGATTAAAACGAGCAAACCAGAATCAGTTGCCTTTGGTCTTACTCTCTCTATCCTTAATTAATATTCTTACTATCTTGTTTATTGGTGCGTTTCAGATTAAGGTTCACACTTAGTTTTTTACCAAATGCTTTTGAGATGAACTACTATCACGCAGTCTAAATTTTAGGTAGAAAATTTTCTGTAAAAACTAATGCTACAAAATTTTATCTTCCCTAAATTTATTTTTAGCTTTAAAAATGTACCTGATCCCAATCATAATATTTAATAATGGCATAATAATTCATGCCTAAACTTTAATCTGCCTAAGAAAAACTTTGTGAATTTTTGTACTACACGTCGAAAAAATAGAAAGATGACCGATAATAAAGTAAATTAAAATAAATATTAAATAGGAGGCATTTGGTAAAAGTGTATCAGCAAATTCTTGAAAAATACCATCTTTCCGTAGGCATATGAAAAGAAATGAAAAGACGGTGTTGAGTTAGAATTATAAAAAGGCAGAAGCCTTTAGTTGCAATATTAAAAAATTACTATGCAATGAGCAGTAGTTATAAGTTTATTACCCGATTAATGTAAGCCAAAAATTTATTTTAATTTTTTTCTAATTTACCGTTTAAAGCTTGGCCTTTTCAAGAGATTGGCTCAAAGTGTATTTGGTAGGATTTATATTTATAAGTCAATCTATTTTTTTATGTTTGGTAAAAGTCTTTAAAATTGTTTTTTATGTATGGAAAATTCATTTTGGTGATAATGTGGTGATCTCTTCACCAAATCACTACTAACACTACTACAAATTAGAACTATCGTAACACTTCCTTGCAACACTTATTTAAAATGTTATAATAGCTTATAAAGTGTTATTTAAACTTTTGAAAAGTGTACATAAATATTGAATAGTGTTACCTAAATTTTAAAAAGTGTTCGTTAGGTCTAATGTAACATCGCCTAAGGTAATACTTGTAAAAGTGTTAATTTAGGTTCTATTGTAACACTTTGAACCTATTGTAAAACTTTTACCAGTATTACCTCAGGCGATGTTACATTAGATCTAACGTAACACTTTTTAAAATTTTGGTAACATTTTTCAATATTTATGTAACACTTTTCAAAGGTTTAAGTAACACTTTATAAGCTATTGTAACATTTTAAATAAGTGATGCAAAGAAAGTGTTACGATATCTCTAATTTGTATGAGTGTTGGTAGTGATTTGATGAAGAGATCAACCACATTATCACTAGAATGAATCTGCTGAAAACATATTTCACCATTTTTTGTAGGTCATGAGTGAAGAAGAATTCTGGTGAAATGTGCTTCGTTCTATCTCATTTGACTAATCCTTCCTTGAATTGAATAATACATGCAACATTATCGTAAACAAAGTGGTAGGAATTGTCTTATCCAATTTTAAACCACAAGTTCATCGAATATGATGAATTACATATCTTAAAACACATTCCCGATTGGCTTCATGAATCATCTATATTTCAGCATGGTTGGAAGAGCCACACACACATATATAATTTTTTTGTGATCAAGATTGGTAAAGAACATATAAGTATCTGGCATCTGTATAACCCACAAGATCGAGTGACTTAGGATTATAAAGTCACATGTCAATGGTACCTTGAAGGTATCGAAATATTTTCATAATACCCTTTGAATGTATGTGTGTCAAAAATTGCTACATCTCACTAATTAATTCATTGCAAAAGCTATATTGGGGCAAGTATGTCTTATCAAATAAATTAAAGCCCTAATAGCACTGATATATGGTACTTCTGGACCAAATAGTTCTTCATCTTTTTCAAGAGGTCGAAATGAATCTTTTTTTCCCACATCGAGTGATCTCACAACCATCGACATGCTCTAAGGGTGCGCTTTATCCACATAAAATTGTTGTAGCACTTTACTGGTGTAAGAGGAGTGATGCAAAGCAATACCTTTTTCGTAATGATCAATCTGCAACCCAAGACAAAAAAATATCTTCCCAAGATCCTTCATTTCAAATTGTATTTTTAAATATTCAGTAGTCTTTTGGATTTCTTAAAGAGTTCCAATAATATTCAGCTCATCAATATAGACTGCGATAATGATAAATTCCGACCTAGATCGTTTTAAGAATGCACAAGGATAAATCAAAATAGTTTGATAATCTTGTTTCATTAGGTATTCACTAAGGCGATTATACCACACACGCCCCGCTTGTTTTAGCTCATTTAAAGATTGATCTAATTGATCGAATAAAGTTCTTGAGAACTGAAATTACATTACTTTGGAAATTGTAAGCGTAAATGCATCCAATCAGAGCAATTTTTTTTGGAAGGATTACTATTTTCTTGTGATAGTATCTTTCTTTTAAGCTTGTCCAAAGCATACGTGGATCTTTTACCGTCAGGTACTCTATTTTGAGTCTTTCATCAAGATGCTGACGGAGAAAGATCATGGCTTTCGCCTTTTCTTGGCATGTGGCTTTGCTTCCTTCTTTGATTGTATCACGAAAGTCATTCGTTTCTAGATGTATTTCAACATCTAGGTTTTTTTTTGTTTTTTTTAAATAATTAAGCCACCGATGGTGGAGGGATCTTTATTAGGCTCCCCAAACCTTACTTAAAAACCAGAAGCCATAGGCTAAAATTGTTACAAAAAGCAAGAGCAAAGAGTTCATGCAACCAAAAGGGTGGAATCGAGTGAGATGATGCGCAGAAGATCTACACCCAGAGAAACTAGTACAAGAGACCAGTGACAGGTGGAGCTGTGAGGGGTGAATTCTAGTTTTGCAAGATTAGCCCAGTTGTAATAAACAACATTGAAAAATAAAATTGACCGTTCTTAGCAAATGAGAATTCCTCAATTTGTCACATCCTTGTACTATTCCAAAAATTGGTTTATAAAAAATACTAAACCACTCCGAGGATAAATTCCCGTACAACAATTTGTAACATAAATTACGGGTATAAATTGGTGATACGTAAAGGAAATAATATGACTATAAATATGAACAATTGGAATGTGAAAATAAGGACAAGAAATGTGAGAATGGAGTGATATTTTATCAACTTGGATCTGTCAACTTCATCATTTATGGTTGGTAATAATCCTTGGAGTATTCATCCTTTTTCATGCACTTCTTTAACTAGTGCATCCATATCTTATACTGCCTAAGTCTCACAAAAAAAATCATATTTACTTTTGACACAATATTTAAAGAAAACAGATGAGATAGGGAATAGTTATGAAAAATTATGGATATTTTTGAAAAACAGTGAGTTCACTATTAAAGTTAAAGAGAATATTGTGAAAATTTAACAACATATTATTTACAATTTTGAATATTTTTCAAATTATGACATTTTAGTTTGGACGGACGAAAATAGAAAACATGTCATTTTTTCATGGGATGAAGGGAGTATTTATATGCTGAAATTTCAATTTCTTTAGAAATTTAATGATTTGTAAGAGTACTTACCTTATTCCTTGTGAAACCTTGGGTTGATGATCCGATGGTGAAAGTAGGGAAGATTTTCGCTCTAACTTTGTGGCTTGGAAGGCAAAGCATACGTCGCTATATCTTTTTATTAAAAAAAGAACGAGAGGAGAAGTCAGCACAAGTATGAACTAATGAAACTGGTGCATAAATACGGATATAGCAGCTACCCGAGGCTGCCTTAAAGCAACTTTATTAAATTTTGTGAAAACCAATGACATAAGTGTAAAGCACCAGTACTACAACCGATGCCTATTAGGACAAGTAGTGGTGTCTACTTCATGTGAAAGCAGATGCATGACGCTGCTTTAACTCAAATTTTCTGATCTTTTTTCAAATCCGAGAGCAAAGTCACAAAAAAAAAATTAAGTACAAAGCAACTGTACAAACACCTGTGCTAGTTAAGACGCATACTGGTGCTATATAGTGTAAGGCAACTGCCTGACGCTGCTTTAAATCAAATTTTCTGATCTTTTTTCAAACCCGAGAGTAGTGCTGGGTTTCCTTGCCTTCTCCTAAACTCGAGAGCAAAGTCTCAAAATTATTTCTAAGTATAGAGCACCGGTATTGTTTACCGGTGCTGGATCTGTGTAGACTAGTGCCTTTGATGAACAGAGCACCCACTCTGTTTTCCAGCACCAATTTTGGATCACTATACTGGTGCTGGGTTTTATTTTTAGTTTTTACAAACAAGAAAGACTAAAGTAGAAAATATAACTGCTCGACACTACAACTGAACTAACCCAAGAAATATATATTAATATCAAAATGTTGAATAGATAGGACATTGGGAAGTACACAAAAATATAATACTAACTACATTCAAGGGGATAAGATCCACCTATCTTTTCCTTTTCAAGACAACATTGCCCCCCTACCCACAGTCCATCGCCATGTGACCGTCTCCCTACTAAAGTACCACCCACATCCTCCAAATTTGAAAATATAGATAGAAAATCAGGACATTCAGTTCTGATAGGGCGATCAGTCTGATATTCGAAGTAGAACTTCTTCCCACGTAAGACGACATGCCACTTCTCGTTGCAATAATCCTGGACATAAAAAAACTTAGCATGTCTGGCACCTAAGATGAACTTTCCATCCTCATACCCAACTCTTGTTTTGTTTACCAATGTGAAACCCATTGGTTTCTTCGTATGAACCCCACCTCTATTATCAACCCACCGACACTTGAATATGACAACTTTGAACTCAACATAATCCAAATCCCAAATATCCTCAATCACCCTATAAAAGGCCATCACTGCAGCAATTGGATTTTTATCTTTCTTACTAGACAGCCACATCGATTATGAATCAATGTAGATACCACTGCTCTGCGTCGTGCTCTTTATGTCATTCTCAGCCGTTGTAAAACTGAATCCATTAATAGCGTACCTTTAGTATCTTGTGACAGTGCCTTTTGGTTTTCTTGCTAAGGTACGAAGTTTACTTTGTGTGTTGTTCACATTGCAGCGATTATAAAACCACTTCACAAATGTGGAAGAATGCTCCAACTGTATTTTGTTTGAAAGCTAGTCTATATATAGTGTTTGTAAATGTTAACATGTGTTCTTGAGCATAGATTGCAGTCTTGCTACTATTCCGTAAAACATACAGGTAAACTATCATCAACTCAGCATTGAAGGGTGTGTGAAGAGTACCTTTTGAACGTGCCACCACATTCTTCCTACCAAAGTATGATTTTTCAGGTAATCCCATCAATTTCTTACCAACTAAGTTCGAAGTACTGTACTCAATGATCTCCGCGGTCATGTACCTTTGCACCATGCTCACATCCGGCTATCTGCGATTGTGAACAAAACTTTGAAAATGCCAATGTGCCTCTCGGATGGGTACATCCAATGCATTCCCACTGGACTGCATAGTCAAATTTCCCTAACCAAATGAATGACTAGGTGGACCATGATGTCAAATAAGGATGGAGAAAATATTTCTCTAGCAAACATAACACTAAAACTCCCACCTCCTCCAACACATCAAGAGCTGGCCTGCATGTATTCTTCCGGCATATAGAGTTGAAGAAGAAACACAGTCGCACAACACTAAATCACACATCCTCCTCCATAACACCACAAATGGTAACAGGTAATGATTGTTGCATGAGGATGTGACAATCACGTGATTTCAAAGAATTCATATGTAAATTATCATTAAAAGAACGACTAACATTATAAGAGTAGCCTAATGGTGCCTTCATTCCTTGAATACACTTGCAAATCGATCTCCACTCATCTACTGGCAAATTTTATGGTGCAGGGGGATGTAATTTCTCTTCAATCTCACGTCCAGGGCTAGATCTGACAGAATACCAAGCTCTAACAAATCCTTCCATGCATTCATGTTGTCCTTTGTCTTCCCATGAATGTTAAGTAAGGTCCCAATCAAACTCTTGCACATGTTATTTTTTATTTTCATCATTTCCAAACAATGTCGAACCACCAAATGCTCCCAGTAAGGTAAATCAAAGAAAACCGACCTCTTATTCCAGGGTCCATCAGGCGCTGCACCCAAATTCTTCATCTTTTTTCCTATGAACACCATTCAATTTATTCACCTAGTTGTGGTAGACAACCTCTTTGAAAGGTCTTGGCGCCATCCTGACCTTCTTCTCACCAATAAACTAAAATGTGTCCTCCCGCAACTTATGCGTCATCGGGAGGAATTTCCAGAGACCCAAATACACTGTCTTGTGATCATCCTTCAACTGTTGGAAATCTGTGGACTCTTTACACATGGGACATGCCTTGTTCCCCTTCACCACATAACCCGAAAAGGTTCCATATGCGGAAAATCATTGATGGTACAAAAAATAATTGCCTTAAAGATAAACTGTAATCCCCCTAAAACCATCAAACACATCAACACCGTCGGGCCATAGTGCCTTGAAATATTCTATCAGAGGTGCCAGATACGCATCGATGTCATTTTTGAGTTGTTTTGGTAAAGAAATAAACAAGGGCATCAACACATATTTCCTCTTCATACACAAATACGATTGAAGGTTGTATATAGCTAACATACCCGACCATGAATTGCATCTCGAGGACATGCTTTTCAACGTGTTCATTCCATCAATACACAAAGCCATCCACAAATTCCTAGGCTCACATGAAAATTCTGGATACCTCTTTTCAATTCTCTTCCACTGATCGGCATCAGCTAGATGACGAATGATATCATCTTCAAGAGAACCTCTTCCCATGTACAACATCATATTCTTTTCATCATTGGCATTCTTGAACAACCCTTTCTGCCTCAGAATAATTTGAAGATACCACATGCAATTTGTAGGAACCTATTTCCTTAACTTTACAACAACATCTCCATCGACACCACATTGCTCATTTTCTTGTAGCGTGACACATGGCATACGGTGCAAGCCACCTCCTTCTCCAAATCACCCATGTACAAAACACAATCGTTCGGATAAGCATGCATTTTCTTATGATCCATTCCCATCAGACATAGACTTCTCTTCGCTTTTTAGAGGTTGTCTGGTAACCTGTTATTGGAGTTAAGCTTCTCATTCAAAAAATTTAGCAACTTATCCATACTAGTGTAGCTCTATGAACCAAAACCTTTCATATGAAAGAATTCCATCAAACATGATATGGCTATGTCTTTCTTCTTGCAACCAAGATACAACAATCTATCTTTCTCACTTAAAATATTTGATAAAACCTCGGGCCTCCCCCTAAATTCATCAAAAACCTCCTCACACATGTCATCTAAATTTAAATCTCGAAACACTCTCCTTCACTACCAACAACCACCTCTGGTGGTGCCTTTTCACCATGAAACGTCCAAACCAAAAAATTTTAATAAAAAACTCACTCCTAACCAAGTGGAGTTTAATCATGTCTCTATCACCCCTACGATTACGATTCTTTCAATCACGACATGGATATAAGACTCGTTCCTCACGACCAAATGCGTGCTCCAAAAACTCCTACACGAAAACAACATATTCTTTGCTCAACCAACTAACGTTTCCATACACATGCTTACACCTCCTAATTGCACGTTCCATCTCTACAAATTAATGAATGTGCAACAATTATAGTTCCACACAATAACCATAGTACGCAGGGTTCTAAACATTCAAAATCAATTTGGAAAACCTTAAAATACACTCACATCACTACATTGAAAACTTATCCAACAATTTCACATTCCTAAATAAAGTATTAATGACATCAACATATCTAGCAAACAATATATTTTTTAACATCAATGCAAGACTCATTACCATGATCAAACACATAAAATATATGCATACAAACCATTTCTAACATATTCTATCATCAATAACAAGTAAAATCCTTTAAAATGTGACCTTTATTGATTTTCATTTGAGCATTCAATGCTAAAACCTCCAAAAAAACACCATTAATGGATCTTTTCTCCCAAAATCTAACTTTTTACCCGACAAGGAATAGTGGTAGGGCATTAAATGCTCTTCTAGAATCGGTATTTTTCTACATACCAGTGCTGGAATTTTTTTCCCACCCAAAACACTATTACGGTCATAAGCACTGGTGTTAGCAACGGTACTGTTCATTTTAACAATACCAACGCTAAAAATAAAAAAACTTGGCCCTTTTTTTCACAGGAGTCATTTTGTGCTATTGGTACATTGTATCTCGGTGCTATGATTCTACAAAGGCACAGGTACACTGCCAACATACTGGTGCCAAGTTTTTCCCACTAATATTTTATGCACCAAATAAACTATTACAGTCATAGGCACCGGTTTCAGCACCAGTATTCTGCTAATATTAACACAATTGGTGCTAGAAAAACTAAAATCCACAAACCTTTTTAGCATAGGCACCAGAACGCTTTATCCAGGGTTATGATTCAGGTGCTGGAATTGTACATAGGCACTGATTTTCCTCTTTTTTCATAAAACTGATTCCTATCATCAATTCAACACCGTTTACTTACCCTCAAGACTTATGGACAACTACATATGTATGTACCTATTCTCTAGTAGTTTTAGAAGCGTCAATGGTTCAGTGTTTGTGTAGTGAATTTAATGCTTCGATTGTGGTGAGATTATATCGAGTTAGTGGAGTTAGTTCGGTGAGTTTTGATCAAATGTTTGGATACTTTCACAATAGACGGCCATTTATCATTTACATACACATTCAAGTGACATACACATTCAAATGTCACTTAGGTCAGTTTTTACAATTTATTATATCTACTGCCTTTGTGTAAATGAGATCAGCCCATATCCGATGTAGGTGCTCTCAAATGTAGGCATTTTTGCGCAATATTATTTATATTAGGGGTTGGATGCCTTAACATCCCCGTCATTAGACAATTTTCATTAAAAACCAAAAACTAAAAAATACAAAGTATTGTTTTAGACCGGTTAACCGTTGAAAGGGCTCATTTTATAATTGATGTATCTAATGAGGTGGTTTGATGTTTGTTTATATGTATTACAACGAAGTTTTTATAATTTTGAAAAACCTCTAAAATGTATCATAATGTATAAATAATTATAATTTGATGCTAAAAGTAATTGAAATGACGTTTTTAATGGTTGGCCTAACCGTTAGTCGTCTAATGAAAGTCCTTCTCTAAAAAAAGATACTCCCTTTGATATTTTAAAAATGACACCCCCCCCCCTTTCTTTGAAATATTATCAAGATATGTTCGACAACCGATGACTTTAGTTCCTGTAAAAAAAATAAGGGTAATAAAGTGTGATTGTATTCATGCTATGGGGTACATTATATAGAGGTACAAAGACCTATACAAAAAAGAATATTTTCTAATTACAATTACAAGTAAATTCACATAATATTAATATTCCTTAATACTCCTCCTTAAGCTGGAGCATGGAGATCAGAAATGCCCAACTTGCCAAGCAATGAATGAAACTGATTCCGTCTTAGAGCTTTGGTGAACAAGTCTACAGGTGGATCAGACGTATGAATATGATGAGTAATAAGAGTACCAGACTGTACAAGATCACGGACAAAATGACAATCAACCTCTATATGCTTCGTACATTCATAGAACACCAGATTTTCGGCAATGTGAAGAGAAGATTGACGGTCACAAAACAGTTGCCTAGGAGCTGAATGCACAACACCTAGGTCACGAAGTAAAGACTTAAGCCATAACAACTCACAACATGTAATAGACATAGCACGATACTCCACTTCAGCAGAAGAATGAGAAACTTTAGGTTGCCTCTTGGTGTTCCATGAAACCGGAGAATCACCAATCATCCCAAAGTATACAAAAAGAGAGTGTTGTGTAATGGGACACATGCTTCTAAAAATTGCTAGGCGCTCGCTGGGCGGAAGGGCACCGCCTAGTGCCTAGCGGATTAATCGGGGATTAATCGATCTAGGCAGATTTGTATTATTTTATTATTTATATATAATTAATTAATATAATAATATGAAAATAATTTAAAAATAAGAAATTTAA
>JAUOBV010106224.1:0-12983 GCA_032360425.1 Rubia occidens | reverse complement strand
ACACAATATCCTTCTCGGCCTCGTGTACCCCCTTCCCGCTTCTCAACTTCAAGGCACTTACATTCCATGTATTAACCTCAATCTGGGATGGTATCTTGCAGGATTCCCTATCCTCAAGTTGTCTCACCAAAGTGGGAAGTTGACCGACTTGCACTTCGAGATTCTTGATACTTGAGAAGGCTCTAGTACCGAGCTCCTGGATCTCTCTCCTTGTCCGCTCTGCGAACACATCACTATTATTTGCCATATCAAGGATCTCTTCCCAGCCTGACTTGTACAATGGAGCATTTAGTGTTAGAAGATCATTCTCCCCTCAGGTAGGGTTGAGGTGGTCCACTTCTATTGTACCCTTGGTTTTCCTCGTATCACCTGATGTTTGAGTGGTCATGTTATCGAGGATTGAAGGAATTTGCGTAGGGGTTTTGCATATCTCCTCCTTGGTTCCCTCGGAACCCTTGTTGTTATCCCTTAGAAAATTTCCTATTTCCACCATTGAAATCCAAGGCCTTCACTTTTTCAGAGTTTTCAACCACTTGCAGACATGTGTCAGTTGAATGATCTAGATTGCAAATGCCACACACCTTCACTTATTGAGTTCTCCCTTTCAAGAACTCTTTCATCATGGAAGCAAGTGCTTGGACTTGTTCCTCAAGCTTAAGAGAGTGAGCGGGCTTATCTAAGGTCTTCACTCGAGATCAGGTACCAAATTTTCTTGTACAATTGGCTATTTTCTCAAATAATTCCATTGTATCCTTAGGGCTCTTGTTCAGTTTGGATCCATTGCACTTCACATTGACCATTCTCCTATCTTCGTCACAAAGGCCCTTGAAGAAATAGTACACCAAATCACCTTCCTTGAACGGATGGTAGGGGTAACTCGCCAACAATCTCTTGAACCACTCCCAATACTCGTAGAGAGACTTGTTCACCAATTGTGAAATGTTGGAAAACTACTTCTTTAGACCTGCAGACTTGGAAGCCGGAAAGTACTTTGCAAGAAACCTCCACTTCATAGCCATCCAAGAAGTGATGCAACTCTGTGAGAGGTAGCATAGCCAATCCTTGGTTGCATCTTGCAGTGAGAATGAAAAGGATCTCAAATTGTAATCCTCCTCCGATACCCCCGATGGCTTTATATTGGTGCACACTATGTGAAACTGTGACAAGTGCTTGTTCAGGTCTTTATCGGACATCTCGTAGAAGGTGGGAAATAATTGAACTATGATGCTCTTTACCTCACAAGTCACACTAGGTGGCAAAGGTGGAAAGACAATATATAGGGGTTGATTATCCAAGTTTGGAGCCATCGACTCCCTAAGCGTCCTATTGTCCCAACAGTCTCCTCAACAATAATAGTTAGTCCATGTGGAACCTCTACCCTAGCTCTTCTCCTCCTCATGCTCCGACCACCTGTATTTTCCGATAGGTAGTGTAAAGTTCCTAAGTTTTTGGTACATGTATGTACCATAAACTAGAAACTAGAAAATACCAGACCAAAGACAAACACTAGCAAACAGATTAGCAGAAACCAGAATAACTATCACAAAGGCTCAACACCAAAAACCATAAAAAACTAATAAACCAAAAAAAAACACTAACTACTATACCAACTAGAAATGTAAGTTAACTATTAAATCTTCAAAGTAGCATCCCCAACAACGACACCAAAACATGGTCAGCATTCTGCGGGATCATTAATAAAAAACCTTTTGGGAGATGTACTAACCCGCGGAGAACTTGGAAGATCAAAGATATAATTTATAAGTTTCTCCCGTTCTTACTACTAAACTACTAAGGGCTACATAATGGCAAGTCAGGGGTGATCCACAGAGATGCTAGGAAATTAAAGGTTAACTACGCAAAGCCTTAATGTGATCGATAGTCAACACTTCCCCTATTCTGTCACACAAAGGTGCTCTCATTTTCTTCCATAGACACCGCCTCCGTAATTAGGGAAGTGCAACAACTGCCTTACCTGCTGTGCAGTTCTACTCATTCCCTCTAAATAATTACATCACGAGCACTCCACTATGAATGTTTCTCCCTACACCTACAGAGGCAAAGGGATTGGCACCTCATGGTGAATATAGGGTTGCGATGACATAGGTTGAATTATGCGAACCCTAGTTGCTACTAATATCTTGTCCTTCTATCGGGATACTAATCCTGTAGTCTAGTTTTTATTAGCGTACGGTTATTGGAGCGGTACTCACAACCCACATGCATACACCCACACGGTCGCAGACTTCTCACTCCTCCTATTACCTAGATAACACTCATAAGGGGACAAACATAGTTCACCTTACAATGAAAGTAGACTAAGGTGTATGCAAACTTAGTATATCAATTATGCATTTAACAAGAATGTAAGGCACAAGTCAACATAATAATCATACGCATTAAAAGATATGAATATTTTGCAATCTCACAAAATAACTACCAAGTCATGAATACAAATTTAAATCCCTAAGCTCAATCACTACTCCCTAAGCATTGAACCCAATTGATCTATTGGATTCAATGCCCTTGGGCAAAACTAGAAGAATTAAACTAAATGGGAAGGGTTAGCCCCTTTCTCTCTCTACCTACTATTAGAAAAACTCAGAGAATAAACTAAAACTAATGCCAAACTTATGGCCAACAACTTAAACCCTAGTAGACATAGATCCATATTTATAGTAGATAGGAATTATGCCTTAAAAGAGAACAATAAAGGTAACTAAACCCTAGCCGGCCTCCAGGCACGGGCCGTTCAATAGCACACGACTCGTGTGGTACGGCCCGTGCAATATGGCATGGGCTGCCGGCTAGGCTTGTGTCTGCCATTCTTCAGAGCGTATGTCCTTGCATTTTCTCACATGTCGCTTGCTGGGAAAGTCTTCTAAGCAGTTGGATGGCCTGTGACGTGTGATTCCCCACGGGCTGTCGACTGGAGCTTGATTTCACATTTTGAGTTGCACGAGCCATTCAAAACCTCACGGGCCACCAACTAGGAGTCAATTTCTAGGCAACTAATGGTTTGGTCGTGCAAATCTTCATGGGTCGTGGGATGGGCTTAGGATTTTTAAACTTCAAGGGATGCGGGCTATGTAATATGGCATGGCCCGTGCTACATACTAAGCCACACGAGATTGTTGAATGGAACGGGCCGTGTAGTTCCCTGCAGTGCCATGACCATTTGGTACCATCCAGATTGGCTGGCACGGCCTATTCAGTATAACACGGCTGTGCCAGTCTTCACTTGTTTGTTCTTCGACTCCTTTCTCTTCTTGGCTTGGTTTCATTTACTACCATGTTTTGACTCGTGGTCTTCTGTCTACTACCATCCTTGCGAATAGCCTTCTAATATCTACTACCATTATATCTTATGGTCTTTTACAATCTATGCCAAAGTTCTTATGAGCAATCAAACAAATAAGCTCACAAAACAAGATCTAGATGCTCGTAAGGATATAACATCCAGTAGGTCTAATAAGTCTACAAAACTGGGGACTTAGACAAGAAAACCAACAATGACTATCTAAACCCCTTGCAATGGAAACCCGACTAAACCTAGCAATCAACCAACCAAAACATACTAATAAATGTGCTAAATGCATTGGTTAACACAGACTTTTAGGTGTAGATTACACATTATCTACGAACCTATTAGTAGCTACATAAGTACCTAGTTGTAATGCTAGTCGGCCATTAAGGCCTCAAGAAGAGTAGCTAAAGAATTGGTGCCCATTCTCCTACTACACCTCTTCATTCCCTGAGGTGCCCCCATAAAGCGGTACCATCTCAAACTTCAAGTAAAGCAGGAATAATGGTAAACAACAGCTAACCGTTTCGCCAGTTCATTTGCTCCACTTTATAACTTGGTTTATCAAACTCTGAAACCACTCCTCCATCACAATTTTCTAATCAAGTGTCAAACCTTTATCTTTCGGCTTATCCACTGCAAGTCTGGAATTTCTCTCGCATTGGTTTCCTTCATCTCCGTCACCCAAAGGTTTTGTGGGTGGAGATTCTACAGCATCCTCCACCTGGGCTCACCTTCGGCAACCTCAAACTGATGCTATTAAAAATCATAAAATACATTCATGCATATGATAATGAGAATTTTAGGAAACTAAAATAACTTCAAAATTTAAAAAACTCACAGTAACCATGGAGATTTTCAGGACATCTTACAAGGAATGTTATTCGGCCTTGAGCCTCCATCAATTGGAGTAACTCCTCCAACTTACCCACACGTAATAGTTTATCACATAACCAATAAGAACCCCAACCTGAATCTAGGATAACTCTGGCATCCTTAGTTACCACATTCATCCTCGAAACACCAAACCACCATCAGCATGGGAAAATTACCAAATGAATAACTACCTAACTTACACACACTCACATCATACTAAAAGCTACTTCTAAAAATACTTAATTCAAAAACACTACACACAAAACAAAAACTATGTAAATACCCAGTCATCAGCCCTTTTAAGACATATAAAAGCATTGTAAACACAAACCGTAATTAATAGTTGATGTGAGGGATTCCTTCCGAGCCAACATAATATTTAGGATTGGCATGGGTCAGCTTGATTATCTCATAAACCCGCAGAAAAAGTTATGGGGAAGCTCCCAAGATTAAACTCCGACGCTCAAGTCTATTTTCATCCTTATCAGTGCCTTTACTGGGAGAAATGCCTTTCCCTTTTTTTATTCATGGCCTTCATATGTAGCTGATGGATCATGTGATCATGGTCCATATTGTTCCCCTTTTATAGATGGATCGTTGTCTTGTTCAGATGACCGTGGGTATTGATCCTCTTTCTTCTCAGGGCGAGATGCACCTTGCATTCTGCAGACTATTCTTTGTGCTCGGTGCTCTGGTCCGCTTATGTGGGATGTTAACTTTTTGTTTATAATTTTCTTGGTTTGTGGAGGTGTATACCATAAGCCCTCCCTAGCCAAGGAGTTGTGGTGAGCTAAGCTAGCATACTTTTTTATTAGAACGAGAATAGTTTAATAATGAGCTAGATTTAATAAAGAAAATTTAACTACTTTGTGAAGTGGAAAGTTGGAGGCAAATTGAGTATCTACTCCTTAGATAAAGATACATGGGGAGATGCAATAAAGTTTTTAAATTTATCTTTCTTTTTGGGGCGGCAGTGGTAAGTGGCCCAAGAATATAGGGGTAAGGGTGCAATTAACGGAAGGGCCTATAACAATTATTAAGGAATTTTTCTAAGTAACATTCCTAGTTTCTAAACAGTTGAAGGAGAATATAGACAATCCCAATTTTGCAAATTTTCAAGGATGGAAAAAATAGGTCGTAGTTGTGTTCTTACCTTAATTGAAGTGGTTGTGTTGAGGGATTATCATCCCTGTTTATCTGATTCTAAGGTCAGGGTTCCATGTGTTAGCAATGTTGTGATGAGGCCACTGTATGGTATGTTCGATGTGTACGAGCGCCAGTTGCATTATGGCCTAACCCTGCCCGTCTCAGATTACTTTATGAGTGTATTAGAGGATTATGGAGTTTCTCTTTCTTAGTTGCATCCTCAGGGGGTAGCCATACTGGTTGGCTTTCCACAAGGCCAAGAAAAATTTTAGCGTGGAATTTTTTTTGCACAATGTATCACATTCGCAAGGTGGATAGGCTGAGTTCTGGGTGAATTTTAAACCTATAGTGTCAAAGGTTGATATTGTGCAGGCAGTTCATGATGATAGTGGTAATTAGGAGGATACATTTGCGTATGATAAGTGTCTTGGCAATAATTCAATGCCATTATGGAATGAAAATGTGCTTGTTATTAGGGAATCAAAATGGAAGAAAGACATGAGCTCTATGAGGGAGTTGTTGCCCATGTAGTGGAGGTGGGAAGACTAAGGGAAAGCGAGGTATGATTCTCTGCTTGTCTTCAAAGTCCTTTGGTTTATAAATACGTGGGTTATAATTGTGTGTCCCTATTTTTTATATCTATGAATATTTACACCCTGTCAAGGTCACTGCCTAATGTCAGAGATACGAGTGCATCTAGCGATTGTTGTGGGGTTAATAATTTAAAGGTTTTTGCTTCATGCATATATCATCGTTTGGATAAAGCCGACAAAGAAAGTGTTTGTGCCACTAAGTGCAAAGCTAGTGGAGGTGAGGAATGCGGTGAAGGTCCCTAAAATATGATGAGATCGGTGGATGGTGTCGCAGTTGCAAACACTAGAAAGTTACTTCGAGAGTGTGCGATTGACATTCACAAGTTTGCTTGTGTGATTGGATCTGCGAAAGAGGTATTTTTCTTTCCCAATTGTTTGTTATATATCCCTATTATTCTAATAGAAGTATAACTGTATAGGTGGATGATGCCCTGACTGGTGCTACTCAACGTGTTGTTGTATATATGGGTAAGGTCAAGAAGTTTAGAAAGAAATTTGAGCTACTTGAACCGTCGTTGGAAAGGGAAGCGACAATTAGTAATGAGATGGAAACGAAGTTGACCAGATTGCACGCTCTCTGTGAGCAGAATGATGCTGCCAACTTCACTCTGTATGATGAGCTTAATTCTCTAAAGGAGAATGACCCTACTTGTCTAGGTTATCCATGTGCGTTGGTTGATAGACTGGTGGGTACGCTGGATTTTTGAGGGTTACTCCGAGATATATACATAAATATGGCTGGGTTGGGAGGTGTGAGGCTATGTTTCGCTTTCGTGAGCAAAATCTAGAACTGGATATAGCTGGGTAAGGAGCATGGTACGTCTTAGATGAGGATTTGGAAAATGGAAAGGGCATTGTGGATGAAGTTTTGATCAAGATGGTGAAGGGCGGGGGTGCAGCCTTTAGTTGCTCAGGGGCTAGCTTTGATGGATTAACTGCCATCTATGGGAGATATAGGTTTGTAAGGTTGACCAATGTTAGGCTCTTATTGAGCTTGGTAGGGTTAGTAGTGAATTATAGGATGTCACTGCGACTAAGGCATATGGTGCTCGTGTAATTGTAGTGAGCAAGGGAGGGGGTTTGCCTAGTAGTTCTATGGTCAGGGATGAGGTACTTAAGCTCGGCCAGTTATGTTTGATGTATCTATATTTTTACAGTATAGTAAATGATAATTTTATGTGTACTTCATTATAATCATGTATATTTTTTAATAACATATGGTATAGGAGAGGTAGGTGCGGGGGCGATATGCACAAGCGAGGTGCCTAGGCTAGCGAATCAAAGGGGGAACCTTGCAGCATCAATCGAACAAACATCTCGTGAAACACACACTAAATTGTAACTCAATGGAATCATTCCAATAACCACAATCCAAAGATCGTGGCCTAGCACAGTCACTAGGTCGGTACCCGCAAATGTGCCTTACGTGGGCATTAAATACCATGAATATATGGAAAAACCCTATAAATAGGAAATGGATGAAAGAGACAAGGTAAGTAATATAAAGTAAACCTAATCGCAAATAATTTAGAACACTAACTTTAGTAGTGGAGTATAATCCCAAATCCAATCTGGGAAATTCTTATAGAAGCAGCAGTCTAGGAATTATACCACTGAAGGTTGCCGCCAGAGTTCAAGAAGTTCATACCACATCAGTGGCATCGTGTATGGGGACTAAATATGTTAGGTCAACTTTGTTCTTCATGAACTATAGTAGGAACCAGAAGATGCGACAGAATCAGTACCACAACCTCCAAAAGAACCCCCTTCCATAAGCAACCAATAATCACAATAGATAAAATCCATAAATCAGGAGATGACCAGGAAGTGCATTCCCCCCCTCCGTCAGGTGAAAAGGAGAAATAGGTCTTGGTGACCTTCTTGGAGGCGAATAGAGAATAGTTGTACACGCAATTTGTTAACACCACTAAAAAACCAAAAGGCAAGCTTGTACAAGAAGAAAATAGATACAGGAGAAGCAAGGTCTAGAACCCCTTCTATGGTGAGAATGTCGTTGTTTAGTTCTTCTGGAACCCCTATGGGATCGCCTATCAGAGTAATGAACTGATTCTTCATCCAAACTTTCATTACCCTGAAAACTGTTGACTTCTCGGTTGAGATATACTTATCTAATGGAACAAGGTGGCATAGCAGTTGTCAACTTATGTACTCTTCTTGATAATCTCCGAACCTCTCTCATGAGAGCATTCATGGAAAATGTCAATCTTTGAACCCCTTCATGATTTGGAGAATTTTGAGATTGCCTTCTATGGTTAAAATGTCGTTGTTTAGTTCTTCTAGAGCCCCCATGGTATCGTCTATCAGAGTAATTAATGAAATGATTCTTCATCCGAACTTTTATTACTGTGAAAATTGTTGACCACTAGATTGAGATCTACTTGTCTAGTGGAACAGGGTGGCATAGGAGTTTCCAACTCATCTACTCTCCTTGATAATATATGAACCTCGCTTATGAGGGCATTCATGTTAAATGTCAATCAGTCGGTGTTCAACTCTCCTTATTGATTAAGCTAAAAGGTTCAAGTGGTGAAGGTTCACCCTAACTGTTTGTGAAGTCATCTTCAGGATGGTTTCCACTTTGAACATTAGGATTGGGCGTTATAGATTTGTTTTTGGGACTACCAACACAAGACGAGGCATTCAGATTTCCCGTCATTCCTATAGGAACTAACAAGAAGGAAAAAACTATTAGTAATAAACATCCTCTCTTCCCATTTGTTTAGTAAGGTCACTCACCCAATGTATAAAGCTCACAACTCACAAGTTAAAGGTTAAAACAGGTGCAATTCAGTTGTATCAAAATTGTTATGGAATATGAGTACAATGCAATATAATTTAAATAAATCAAAACGATAAACTCTTAAAATCGGCTCTAAGAGTGGAAATCAAATTCTTAAGAGAATAGTGATCAAGATGCAAGTTGATTGGATTGAATCAGAGCTATATTAAGATATGATCAAAAGAAATAACATTTCAAATAGGTAACAAGAAGTTTTTAAAATTCAAGTAACAAACCCTAATCCAATTAGGAATTACTACCCAAAACCCTAATCCAAACACAAATACGTTTTTCCTTTATCTTTGCTTCCCATATTCGAATTCCCAAGCCTTAACCCTATTAAGATTGATTTATTTCCCAAACATTATTCCAATTCAAGTACAAACCAAATTCTTCTTGTTGTTCCAACTTGAAAGCAATTAGAATTCAAGGATACAAGTAGAATTCAAATACGATTCTACTTCTTGTCCAGATACAATTCAAGCTCAAATATGATTCAACTTCTTATTCAGATACAATTCAAGTTAAATATGATTCAACTTTTTGTCCAAATACAGTTCAACTCCTTTTATCAACACTAGCATATTTAAATCACAACTTCAATTTCAGCCCACAATTTTGAAATACACCCCCAGCAATTTCGAATCAAAACCCTATAAAAACCCAAGGATTCCCAAAACCCTAGCTTTCCTGGATTTCAATCCCAAACCTTAGTTTTACCCATGGTTTTCATAAATCCAAATCAAGGTGCATTTTCAAAAATAAAACTTGTGTTGCTTGTCTTAAAAATGTTGTTAAATAAAAAACTAAGAAACACTTCCTTTCTATTCAAATGAACTTCGAGGTATTGAAGATCGTAAGGATCAAGAATATGATACAATAACTAGAAAGGAAAAAACAAAGATTTTTTTATGTGTAAGGTGCAATCAAGAACTCAAGAATGAATTCAAGATCAATGGAATCAAAGAACGATATAAGAAAACAAAGGGATTATGAGCGTGCAGTTATCCTCAGAAGAATGGAAGAAAATAAACACATACAAATAAATTGTAGTAGCTACTAACAACTAGGAAACTGACTGAGATGTGAAGGCGGACAATACTTGTTTATGCTCAGACCCTTCAAAGTCCTCTTGAATATGAAATTAAGGTGAAGACGGATAGTAATACTGAAGTATTCTAAGTCTCAGACCCTTTGTTGTCCTTCGACTCAAGATCCGATCTCCCTAATAAAAAAGATCAAACAAATGAAAAGTGGATTAGTATATGACACAAATGAGTTTTAAAATTCAAAAATAAAATAATGTAAAACTAAAAAACTCCTGATGATTGCATCCAAGGATCTTTTGCTTTGCTCTAATACCAACTGATATGAATCTCCTAGCGAAAATCCTGGATGCGGAATTTTGAAGAAGCACTATCTATCAAGGTTGAACGAAGCACCTTCTTGAAATCAAGAAGACACAGACAAAGTCTAGTATAAAACACAACTTTAGTTCTTCACTAACACAAGGGCCGAAAAACCCTGAACCCAAGCACTAGTTGCACAAAATTGTTATACTAGAATATTAAGGTTCTAGATAACAATTTTTAAAAATAAAGAATGCTTGTAGAACAAGATTTTCAACTCAAAATTATGAAAATATATGATTGATAAAAGGTGTGTAAAAACATTGAGATCCTCCCCTATTCATAGGGTTTAATGCGGTGAAGGTACAAGAAAAAAAGACATAATTCAGCTAGGATTTAATTTGATTTCTGGTTGAATTATAGCTGTCTTTGAATATAAATTCTTATAAAATTATATGTCCTAATCTACTAAGGAGGATGGCTGAATTCTTGTAATAAGAATGACTAGATTCAACCTTATCTAATCTTATCTAATCTAGTCAAACCTTATCTAAACTTATCTATTCTAAACAGATTTGAACTAATCTTCTAACACATCAACTATTTCAAGATTAGCTCATAACTTGAGCATACTACCTCAATAAAAATCCCAGTGATAAAAGGGTATATTACTAAGCTCCGCTTCAAACCCTAATTTCAAAAATAGAAGCATAAACCCTAATTCGAAATTGAAGTATAGTTATCCAGGAGTATTTTGAAATAGGCTTTAGCTCCACTTTATGAACTTGATCTATCAAAGCATTCAATGCACCATCTTAAAGTTTCTTTCTGGCTCTTGACATTAGACCAATCATGTTACTTAGATGATCTCTAACATAACCTTTGAAACTTTGATCTAGCAATGGCATAGCTTCTATGGAGCTATCATTGTGATTCATATCATACTTTTCCGCCCCTGTTCAAATTGCACACTTTATTTTTGATACTAATCTCTATCGAATTTCAATCGCATATTTGAATAGATATATAAGCAACAATATTATCGTATTTTGACCCGCCCCCTTCCGAGCATCATTAAACATGAGAGGAGGCTGAGTTATTAAGGGTCAAAGATAGAATTTATATGTTGCTCCCATTCCTACTACTATACTACCAAGAGTGGTTGATAGTGGCAAGTACCGGGGTCGACCACAAAATGTCAGGAATCCAGTAATCTACTAAACACAACAATGGTCGGGTCGTCAATCCGACCACGTGTTAGGAACAAATAGTGTTGTGAAAAATACTCATTTGGGGAGGATATTCAACTATCAACTACAAACATCCAATAAAGAGGAAAACTATATAAAAAACACTCGGAGAATATTTACGTAACATGGTTGATGTTATTTCGATCATCAATTTCATCAAGTACAATAATTTAACCCTATTCTAGTGTTTGTGTCACGTGGTGCAGACAATGGTTAAAACTTCCCCCTATCTGTCACATAGAGGTACACATATAAAATCTTCCATCATTCTCGCCTCCGTAACTAGGGGAGTGCAACAGCGGCTATGGCACATTGCACAGGTCTGATTCTTCCCCATGAAATTAAGTCCCGAGCGGAACACAATGAATGAACTACCCCTAGGCCTTCAAAGGCAAAGGAAGTAGCCGTCTTATCAATGGCTTCTAGGATCAACAAAATAGTCCTAGTTTGCTACCTACTGTATCTCTACTAGCAACCATTCAGACCTCTTTTGTCGGCTAACTAGATGCATAGTCAATCGTGACTATAACAATGGTAACCATTGTGCACACGCCCAGTTCTGGACTATCGTCACCCCAAGTGCACCTAGGTTTCCTTAACTGGAGAGTAGCAATAGTGCACCAACATGAAAGTAGACTCGATTGTATGCCAAAAAAGTGTGACAATCATGCAATTCATAAGAATATTAAGAACAAGCCAACATAATGATCACAAAACAAATAGAAATAGGTAGATCTGGAAATCTCACAAAATAAACATCAACACATGAATAAATATATAATCACCAAGCTAGATTAACCACTCCCTAATAATTGAACCCAAGTATTTCATTGGATCCAATGCCTTTGGGAAAAAGATAAATAAAAAGATAAAAAGAACAGAAACTAGAGAGACGTGAGAGTGTTTTCTCTCTCTATCCTCGTTCTAAGATCTAAAAATGAGCATAAAATTAAGCCCTAGTAGACAAAGGTCCATATATATAGTAGTAGGTAATTAGGTCTAAATATAGCCACAAAAGTGGTAAAAAAAACCATAGCAGCCGCCTGTGGCTCGTGCTAGCACGGGGTGTCAGCTCTGGCACCGGCCGTGCTGGCTTGTTCTTGCGCGTCCTATGTCATCTGGCGTGGGCCGCCACTTGGTTCTTTATTTTTCTCCTTCTATCTGCGCCATACATCATTTTGGGCACCCCGCTGGCTAGAACCTTATTTTACTCAGTACCTCGGCATGCCCCACTTTTTCACACCCCATGGGTTGGTCATGGCATTTGTGACTTGAAATGGTGCAGGATGTGTAAAACAGAATGTCCCGCCCTCATACTTAGTCAATTTTAGAGTGAAAAGAGGGAACCCTCGTGCTAGATTTTTACACAGCCTATGCCAGGTGATACGGACCGTGCCAAGGCCCCTTTACACGGTTCGTGTTGGTTGGTGTGGGTCATGCTTAATTTTAATCCACGTCGGGCTTGTGCGATCCGAACCGGTCGTGGTTGGTTAACTTGGATAATTTTTTTCCATCGCTATGGGTGAACTGTTGATCTAATTCAAGAGTTCTCGTTGTCTATTTTATAGTGCTTGAGAAGAAAAATCCAACGGTGACACCCTTAAGTGCTGATTCTTCTCGGATTTTTTTCCAGAACTCCGTGCAACCTCGAACAACGATCCCTCT
>JAUOBV010106121.1:0-12984 GCA_032360425.1 Rubia occidens | reverse complement strand
TTATTCATTCCATAAAGTATAACTTAAGCTTGCTTTGTTCTACTTTTAAAACCTAAATTGAAGTTTCATTCAAAATGAAGCTTTGATCAATGAAGTTTTAAGCACTTAATTGTCAAAAAAGTAAAACAATTACCAACTAAGCACTATTTCTTTGGTTTTCCTTTCTTCAAAACCTTTTATGCCTTCCTCCTTTTACGGGTAATCTTACCATGGACGTCCACCTTGATTCCCTTATTGTGATCGTTGCAGCTGATGAAACAGTTCAAACTCTGATCGTCCTCCTCAAGCAAAATAGAATCATCCACTCCAACACCCGGGGTATTTTGACTGAAACCAAGAATATCTCCAGTTTTGTATTCTTCAAGAAAATCTATTTTTCCTTCCATAACAATCTCCCACCTAGGATTGGAAGGATCCCTTACATAAAAAACTTGGTGCACTTGGGAGGCCAATATGAAAGGATCTTCCCATCAATCAACCTGACTTCTAGCGGATAGGGTGAAACCCAAATCCTTTGTCTGCTGCCCATTGTTGAAATTCACCCATTGACATTTGAAAACTGCAACTAGTATAGTGATATAGTCAAACTCCCAAATATCTGGATTTGTTCCAACGTAACACTGATGAGTGCCAATAGGATTATTGTCACTTCCATTACAAAATGCAAAGCTTCGAACATGAGAGACACTCTAGTATTCTGAGACAAACTCTTATCATCAAGTGATTTTGTGGAAAAAGTAATATCGTTGATGTCGTACCCTCCATAAGAAAGTACAGTAACTAGTGCTCTACGAGCCAACCATTTAACTTTCATAAAATGATTACCCACGGTAACGTGATCTCTGAACCATGAGGCAAAATTACTACTTTGTAATTGTAGGATTTGAGCTTCATTGAAATTATGGTTGGAGACTCTAATGGCATCCATGTGAATCTCTATATATGGGACAACGTCTTCATGATTTAGAAGAACATAAAGATGGCAGTACATAAATATTTTGCGCTAGGGATGAATAGTTTCCCCTACCTAACCCCATGACCTTCCAACCGTCCTTCAAGTCTATGAGTTGGAACCCTAACCAAATCGACCTCATTCATATAATCAGTACAAAACTCAATGACTTCCTCTTCCACATATCTCTGTACAATACTTTCAACAACCCTATACTGATTCGTCACAAAATTATTGAATATTTTCATTTACCTCTCGAATGGGTACATTTAAAAACACAGGACCACAAAGCTTTAGATCCCTCACAATATTAACGATCAAGTGGACCATAATGTCAATGAATAAGGGGAAAAATACATTTCCATCCGGCATAAAAATTCAACAACCATTGACTGTAAGCGGTCCAACTTTGACACATTAATGTTTTTGCTACATATAGACTTGAAGAACAAACACAACTTCATAATGAACAATCTTACATGGGAAGGCACTGACGAGCGAATCGCAATGTCTCTCAATTCCTGCATTAGATTGTAGCAATCATGCTACTTCAACCCACCCAACTTGAACTTCTCAACTGACACACATGTACTGATATTAGATGACTCACCTCTCCCGACGTCGCTAATGAACACAGAGAGACCTACGATTGACCAAGAGGGAGCTGAGAGTTAAAGATAGAGATTTGTATTGCTGCTCCCGTTCCTACGACTATGCTACCAAAAAAGGTAGGTAGTGGCAAGTCCGAGGTCATTCACAGAGAATTCGGGAATCTAATTTTCAACTAAACAAAGCCATAATTGGGTCATCAATCCAATCGAGCGTCAGGAATAATCAATGTTGCTAAAACAAGCTTTGGGGGAGGAGGGGAGGGATTTACAAACAACTACCGGAATGCAAGTCAACAGAGAATAAACTATATAAACTAACACTTGGTGAGTATTTGCGTAACATGATTAATATTGTTTCAATCCTCGATTCCATCAAATACAAGAACTATAAACCTATTATGATGTTTGTGACACATGGTGTGATCGGTGGTCTCACTTCCCCATACCTGTCACGTAGGGTGCACATGTAATCTTCCATCTCCACCGCCTCCGTAACTAGAGGAGTGCAACAAGCCCTGCCTATAGTGTATATTTGAATCTTCCCCGGGCTATTAAGTTCCGGGCACTATACCACGAATGCTTCTCCTAGGCATAAAAAGGCAAAGGGGGCGAAACACATTATCGATGGCTCTAGGGTTACAAATATAAACCTAGTTCGCTACTCTAGCTATTTCTATCTGTAATCCTTCAAACCAACTCACCGACTTCCTAGTGTATGGTCGATCGTAAGGTTGATTCGGAAACCCATGTGCACACACCCACTATTCCGAACTATAGTTACTTAAAGCACATCTAGGTTTCCTTCCTTGGGGGGTATCAATCATTGCACCAACATGAAAGTAGACTACGGTGTGTGCCAATCTTAGTGTAATAATCATGCAATTAACAAGAACATGAAGAACACGCCAACATAATAATCACAAATACATAGAAATAGGTAGATCAGGGAATCTCACACGAAAAACATTAATTCATGAATAGAAACACAATCCCCAAGTAAATAAACTACTCCCTAAGCATTGAACCCAAGTATTTCATTGGATTTTAAAGTTTTGGTCCAAAGAAAAATAAAGAGAAGAAATGAAAAGAAGCTAGGGAGAAGGAAGATAATTTTCTCTTTCTAGCTTACTCTTGAAGTATAAAAATGAGCATAAACTTAAAACCTAGTAGGCATAGGTCCATACAGTAATCAGAATTTGGGCCTTGAAAAAGGCACAAAAATGGCCTATAAACCCTAGCAGCCGCAATTTGCGCGACTGGTGAAAAATAGCCCGGTCCGTGCATGGCGGTGCTAGCTAGGGACGTATGGCACGATATGACCTGTGCAACCTCGTGCTGGTGTAGGCCGTAAGGACTTACACGGGCCATGTGACTTCGTACTACGCAGGGGGCACATACCACCCTGGGCCATTGACTAGTGCTTTGTCTTGAACTTCTGATTTGCGCTCCCCGTGTCAGTTTGCACAACCTATCAGCTGGAAGGACTTTTTTCTCACGAAAATGGCGTGGGTCATTATTTTTTTCACACCCCAAGGGCTGGTCTTCACTTTTGGAACTTGGAACGGCGCAGACCGTGTAAAACGGAATGGTCTGCACCCATACTTAGCCGTTTGGGAGTGATTTTGGAACATTGATGTCGCAGCCTACACGGATGTGTACGGCTCATGTAAATTTTCATAGGTCATGCTAGCCATTTTGTACGGACCGTGCATTGTTGAAGTGGGCTCCTGCCAGCCGGCTGGTTCCATTATTGACCTTCTTTAGTTTCAAATATGCCTTTTTGGGATCAATTCCATCTACTGCCATGCTTTGGAGTTCGTGGCCTTCAATCTAATACCATCTTTGAGAATGGGCTTCAATATCTTCTATCGTTCTTACGAATGACCTTCAAATATCTTCTACCACTCTCTCGGATGACCTAAAAAATGATGATGAATAAGTACTCACGCGCAACCTATTTATAAGATGACAAAGGCGAATCTAGGTGCTTGTGAATAAAATTTTTCCATTAGATTCAATTAAGTCTACAAACCTCGGAATTCAGACAAGAAAACCAATAATTTTTGTCTAAACCTTTTGTCATGTAAACCTAACTAAAACTAGAAATCAACCCAAGAAAACATTATAATAAGTGTGCTGAATGCATTGGTTAAAACATGCATAAAGTTGCACATCAATCTTCGTTCACTTAAACCTTTACTCGTCCTCGAGTAAACAAAAATAAGAAAAGATCCAAGAGGAATGTAGCATGCAGAGATAAGTTAACCAATACATTCAATTTATTCCTAACCTACCCTAGTTCCCCAAAGATTGTAAGAATCTCAAAGCTCTCACTCTCCCCCAATATGTTAAAGTAACCTATCCACCAAAAATACAAAATAAAGAAAAAGGGATAAAAAAGACAAAGTAAAATGATAAGTGTTATACTCGCTTACTCCGTCAAAGACAGTACAAGATATGTTGATGAAAAAACTGCCAAAGATGGCTAAAAGATATTCAAATTTTTAGTTTCCAGTTTCTCACAATTTTTCTCATTTTGCTTAGGATCCCTATCGAGTTTTTATCCTAGCATTCACACATGTTGAGCCACTTCTCACCTTTTTCCAAACGGCCTCTCATTTTTACCTAGGTCGTTCGACCTATTCGAGCTGTCTTCCCATTTTTTCCTAAGTTACCCTTTCAAGTTTCCAACTTAGTCAGGTATATATATATATTATTATTATTTTCAAAATTTTCATTTTTTTGTGTAGCACAAAATGCCCCAAAGGTGGGCATCATACTGCATGAATATCATGAAAAATAAAAAAAATTACACCACCAAAAGGTTCATCCCAAAACATTCCCACAAAAGAAAAGGATAGTACCCTAAAGATTACACCACCAAAAACTCTACCAACCTCCCAATACCAATGATAATACCAAAACAAACCCAAAACAAAGAAATCACCAAAAACACAAAGGAATTCAAAGATGAAAAAATCCTAAGTGTTTCACTACTCCCTCCCTCACACTTTAACTTTGCATTAGCCCCAATGCAATGAAACAATAGAAACTATAGGTGGGAGAGAGAAAAGTAGTGGAATTCACTCATGTGACCCATAAGGGCCCTTCCTCAAATGTTGTGTCTCACATCGCCTCATTCTTTCTTCTTGTAGCATTTCTTGCCTCTCGATGGGAATAACGTCCTGAAAACCATCAAGTCTTGATATATGGAATCTCTCAATCAATTTCTTAATAGCCTTTTCTTAGAAATCCGGCCTCTTATCCAGAATAGCGAACTCCTCCTTTACTTCCCTCTCGTGGAGTCCAACCTAGACCCCCAAACTTGCATGGTGATCTCCATAGAGTCTAGTCTAGTACCGAACTCCTGCAATTTCATACTCATTCCGCCTACCGCGTGACCAATATCCTGCAAAAGTTGGGTAGAACTCCCAATTTGTTCCCCAAAAATGCAAAATTGGTCCAGGAAGTCAGTGGGTAGGTGAGTGCGACTAGGTGGTGCCTTAGATGGAGTCTCACCATCCTCCTCCTAAATTTTGGGTTTGATAAGACTCTGTAGAAGTCCTTCTCAAACCACAGATAGAGTGCTAGGCACAAATACTCCAATACAGTATCTTGGTTGATAGAGGTGCGCTTCGGCTGTGGAAGGATTATGAAATTGCAGATTGTGAAGCCACCGTACAACCACACTAATCGATCCTCTGAGGTTTTGGTAACTACCCTAGAAGCTCTCTCTAACTTATCCATAGTTTACCTTGTCCCCGAACGACCTGAGTTTGCGAATGCAAATGGAGAAGGAACCGGATGGCCCAAGTGTTAGGCTAAGAGTCCGACCATGCCACCTATCGATATTTTACCCCCTTTTGTTTCCTATGGCCATGCATTCCTCCATGAAATCTGAAACCATATTGGGGAAGAAATTTCCCTCCAGAGTCATCACCCAAAGGACCTGGGCATCCGAACCGAAGCACCGTAAAAGCTCTCCATGACCCATGGATAATAATTACTAGACATATCGCAACACCGGATGGAAAATCGTGGTGATCTTGAAAAGCTTCTTCCTTTCTGTGTCCGAAAGAATTCTTCAAATATTGCTTAATGAAAATGGAAGGCTTTGTCGTCGTGTCCTCATAATCTCCTTCCCGTACTTCCACCCGAATGCTTGGGCAATGTCCTGATGCAACATAGTGTACTCCTCCTTATCATCCATTTGGAAACGGATGAATCTCCTCTCCTCACTGTCTGTTGCTTGCTTTAAGGTTTCCAAAAATTACAAATTCCACCGTATGTAAGTCTTGGAATGATTTTAAAAGAAACGCTCCAGGCCCATTCGGCCTAGCAAATATGTGATGGGCTCGAGTAGACCTGGATCTCCCAACGTCTTCTTGCATGCAAAATTCATCACCAATATGGTTCTCTTTAGGCATCTCAATTACTTCCATCACCGGGTTGGACTCTTGGAAATGGTAGTCAACCCCATGAACTCATCAGTGACACAAGCGGAGTTAGGAGGAAGGGAAGTCCCCGGTCCTCGTTTCCCAACCTTGGCCGACTTCTTCCCTTTGCCACCCCAGGAAGTTGTTCCTTTTTCTAACTTACTTATTTTTGGAACCATCCTATCATAATAAGAAAAGGTGGTAATGAAAGAATATAAGAAGGCATGCATCAAGTATTAGTCAAGAAGAATATTTCTTCCTAAATAGCCAAAATATTCCAAATCGTGCTATCACAACATAAAGGCCATTCGATCAAGCACCCCATCAAGAAAATCATGCAACCAAGAATCATTCCTCCTAAACCACCACCATCAATGAAGATCATATCATCAAAGCACAAGAACATATACTCCCCATACACTTAGTTCTTTACAAAATCATCCACATAACTCAAACATTTCCTAAAAAATGCTTCAATATTTTTCTATATTCAATCTCCTCATCACATCACCATCATGCTAAGTAAAGAAAATAAAAATAAAGCTCAAAGGATTACCCAGAATTTGAAGCCGAGAGATGAAAAATCCACACAAGAAAAAGCAAATATGCTAGGTTTTTTAGATAAAAGGCTCCAATTTTTTAGTTTCACCAAGATGAAGTGAGAGTGGGTGCTTTTGGGAAATTTCAATGAGCTAAATGATCCATATGGGTGAGGGAATGTAATATGAATCTTTATTTTCAACAAACAAACTGATTTAGAAGGGAGATACAAATGAGATAAGGATGACATTTTTTTAAATTAGAAGATGTGAGGGACAAATATACCATTTAATTAATGTATAAGGAATGTGTTAATGTAGTATTTACACTAAAAATCCTAGGGAATAAATATTTGCTGAATTAATGGGCCAAAGATACATGTTTTTGCTTGAAATTCAATTTTTTAGAATCTGCATTTTTTACCCAAATAACGCAGCTGCACGAGTCCTGACACGTGGCCAGCCTCATGCTAGGGGTCCCTGACACGAGGTGTGCCTTATGCTGAAGGGATCTAGCACGAGGCTTCCTATGAACGGGACCCTTTTCCCTAGTTTTTTCCTTTTTTTGAAAAAATTGTCACCCAACAAATCCTATTTCTTACACCCAAAAAGCAAAAGATTTGAACTCAAAATTTGTCAATCAGCAAGAGTTTCATCACAAGATCCTTTGTCACAAACAAAAACATGCAAAATCTATCCACAAAAAGATATTAAAAAAATAGTAAAGATATTGTCGTCCTCGTGACTTATTTCTTCATGCATTTTAATATAAAAAAGAACCTACCATTGGGTCTTCGGATTCACCATCGGTAACTCCACCCACGATGACATCATTTTGAAGAGTCTCCACAAAGTTTCATCCTTACCTTTAAGCGCTTTACTAGCCACAGAGAGTGAATATCCATACTTAACCAATGTTGAATCCTTAACCATTTCTTTGGGTTTAGGAGGTGGCCGAGGATGTTTTATGTCCTCGTTGCTCTCCACTAGCCGCTGTATGTTAGTGAACATAGAAAAGCAATCCAAGATAGAGAAGTCATCCCTAACATCATGCAAAGTGTAAGTCTCATCGACATGATCATCCAAATTGAAGCTCAAGGTTGGATTTCTTTCATCACTCATAGACTCATCAAGACTCTCATCATCTAGGCTATCTTCATCACTATCATTAAGAGCTTAATCAAGGAAATTATCATTATCAATCATGCAAGAGTTTCATGTTGAGCAAGTTCATCACAGAAGGTTATGCATTTTCATACAAGAGAGGGGTTAGGTGAATCATGCTTAGATTTATAAATATCAAACTCCACCTTATCAATGTCATCCTCCAGGGTTACTGTTCCCAAATCTACATCTATCTTAGTCCTTAAAGTTTTAAGAAAAGGTCTCCCTAATAAAATTGATGGTGCGCTACAATCGTGCGCTACGTCAAGAACATAGAAATCCTCTAGGAACACTAAATTGCATGCCCTGACCATTACGTAATTAACTAAACCTCAAGGGCTAGCTTGGGAGTGATCAGCTAATTGGACAATTACACTAGTTTCCTTAAGTTTACCTATGTCTAGGTTTTCATAAAGGCAAGAAGGGATAAAATTAACATATGCTCCTAGATCAATCATAGCATTTTACACCAATTTACCACCTAAGGATATGGGAATTAAAAATATATCGGGTCATCACATTTCTTAGGCAAGTTCCTATGATTAAGAATAGCCACACCTCATATTTTCAACTTTCCTAACTTCCTAAGTGGTTTGTTCATCTTTTTAGTACATGCAACTTTCAAAAATTTAGCATTAGAAGGAACATACCCAATCAAGTCCAAAAGTGGAACGCTAACCTCAGCCTTCTCGGAGATATTTCGAATGTACTCATCAGTAGTTGCCACCTTCAGCCCTCCCCAAAGTGCACTAGGGAAAAGTGGTGAGAGATTCACCCTCACCTCGGGTGTAGGAAGCTCCTTGAAGGGATCCTTATCTACAACCAATTCATGCTCCTCCAAGTTGGTTTGTTGCTTTCCACCACCAAGTAGTCTTCTACAAAATTTCCTTCTCAGGCTCACACACCTCATTCTCGCTCCTTAGCTTCAAAGCTCTCACATTCCTCGTATTAATCTCCGATAGGGAATGAAGCTTTCCGGAATTTTTGGCCTCAATTCGGTTCACCGAGGTGGCGAGTTTCCTGACTTGGATTTCTAGATTTTTAATGCTTGAAAAAAACCTAGTCATGAGATCTTCCATCTCGCGCCCTATGCTCTCCGTGAAAACATCTTGTTTCTTAGCCAATTGAGAGATAGCTTCCTAGATATCTTCTCGATCCGACTTTTAGAGTGAGGCATTATTGTTGGAAGGTCCTTCTCCTCTTGGATACGGTTGAGGTGGAGATTGTCCGCGTCGATTGTACCCTTGAACTTAATTCTCCTCACGTAAATAGAAGTTGGGGTGATTGTGGTACCTCGATTTGAAGATATTCATGTAGGGGTCTTGTCTTTCACCTCTTTGGTTCCCAAGGAACACTTATTGTTGTTGCCCTCTACTGAATTGCTGTTTGTCTCCGCCATTGAAGTCCAATTCCTTCACCTCCTCCGAATCTTCCACACTTTTTGACAAGCATCAGTGTGATGATCGAGACTAAAAATGACACAAACCTTTACTTTTTGAACTCTCCCCTTCATGAATTCTTTCATCATAGAAGCAAGAGTTTGGACTTGCTCTTGTAGCTTGAGATATTGAGACAGCTCATTCATGGTCTTCACTCGAGATCTTGTGCCAAATTTCCTCATTCTATTGGCCATTTCTTCGAAGATTGCATGGCATCCCTCGAGCTTTTGTTAGTGATCAAACCATTGTAAGAGGCATTCACCATTTTCATGTCATTATCACAAAACCTCTCGAAGAAATAGTATACCAAATCCCCTCCTTGAATGAATGATATGGACAGCTTACCAATAGCCTCTTAAATCTTTCTCAATACTCGTGAAGGAGGGCCTCAACCCCGCATATTTTGAAGTTGGAAAGTATTTATCGAGAAATCTGTGCTCCATGTCCATCCAGAAGGTGATACAACTGGGTGGAAGGTAGTACAACCAATCTTTGGTCTCGTCCCGAAGTGAGAAGGGAAACAACCTCAAATTGTAGTCCTCCTCTGAGACTTGGTGCATTCATGTTGGTACAAACTAGATAAAACTCTAAAAAGTGCTTGTTCGGATCTTCACTGGCCATTCCATGGAAATTTAGAAAACACTGGATCATGCCGCTCTTGATCTCAAAACAAATATTAGGTGGTAAGGGTGGGAAGACGATGCATAGGAGTTGGTTCTCCAAGTTAGGAGCCACCAACTCCCTAAGTTTGCGATTATCTTCCGCCATCTCTACAGTTTCTTCAACTACAAAACTTGCTTCTTGTGGAACCCCCACTCTAGTTCTCCTCCTCCTTTTTCTCTGACTACCTGCGTACTCCATTAGATAGTGTAAAGTCCCTAAATTCATGGCATGGGCATGTACCATAAACTAGAAACCAAACAATGCCCAACTAGAAGAATCAATAGCAAAAGGATTAGAAGTACACGGATAACTATTACAAAGGCTCAATAGCAAAAACCAACAAAAACAATACTAACTACTCAACTAACACGCTGTGCAAGTTAACTTCTATTCCCTTCTTCTCACTAGTATTGGCATATTTATTTTTTCACGGTCTTCAATAATAATGTTTGACCGTCAATATCTCTAGCTACATGTACCAATTTAAAATTAAAAAATTGAAATTTAGAAAATATACGTTAAGATGAATTCAACAATATCTCACATGATATATTTATTATATATATTAACTTATATTTACAATCAAAGTTTATGAATTTTGACTTTGAAAAAGTAAATATGCCATAACTACTGGGATGGAGGGAGTAGACCTTTAACTGACATCCCCGATAGTAGCGCCAATATTTAACTCGCCCTCTCCTGGCGCCGCTCTAATTAATCGATCACAGGAGATCCACCAATTAAAAACCGAAAGGAGGATGTGTCAAAGCTAGAGATTAATATTGTTGCTCCCATTTCTACAACTATGCTACCAAAAGGGTAAATAGTGGCAGGACTGGGGTCGTCCACAGAGATGTTAAGAATCTAAAAGTCAACTACAAATAGATGTGATCGGGTCATCAATCTGATCATGCGTTAGAAATAATCAGTGTTGGTAAACGGGCTTTAGGGAAAAGGGGGTTCTAACAACTACTAACATGCAATTAACACGAGAATAAACTATGTAAACTAGCACTCAAGGAGTATTTGTGTAACATGATCAATGTTGTTTCGATCCTTGATTCCATCACATATAAGAACTACAAACCTATTCGAGTGTTTGTGACATGTGGTGTGATCGATGGTCAACGCTTCCCCATACTTGTCACGTAGGGTGCGCATGTAATCATCCATCGGCACCGCCTCCGTAATCAGGAGAGTGTAACAACGGCCTTGCCTGCTATGCACATCTGAATCTCCCCCATGCTATGACTTCTCAGGAACTACACCACAAATGCTTCACCATAGGCTTAAAAAGGCAAAGAGGGAAAAGCACCTTATTGATGGCTCTAGGGTTGCAAAGCTAACCCGAGTTTTCTACACTCGCTATTTCTACTCGTAACCTTTCTGACCAACCCGCCGGCTAACTAGTGTATGGTCGATTGTAACATTAACTCGGCAACCCACATGCACACACCCACGCGGTTCCGAACTATCGTTACCCCAAGCACATCTTGGTTTACCTCCCAAGGGGTATCAATAATTGTACCAACATGAAAGTAGACTACAATGTGTGCCAATCTTAGTGAACAATCATGCAATTAACAAGAATATGAAGAACAAACCAACATAATAATCACAAACACATAGAAATAGGTTGATCTAAGGAATCTTTCAAAACAACATAAATTCCAAAATACAAACAAAATCCCCAAGTAAATAAACTACTCCATCAGCATTGAACCCAAGTATTTCATTGAATTTAACACTTTTGGGCAAAAGATAAATAAAGAGAAGAAGAGAAAATATCCTAGAGAGAAAGAAGAGAACTTTCTCTCTCTAACCTACTCTGGAAGTCAAAAACTGAGAATAAACTAAAACCCTAGTAGACATAGGTCCATATATATAGTAGTAGGGAATTTGAGCCTTGAAAAAAGCCCAAAAATGGCCTAGAAACCCTAGCAACCGCAATTTGCGCAGCTAGTGGAAAATAGCACGGCTCGTACAAGATCATGCAGGTGCGGGGAACATGATACGGCACGGCCCATGCCGGCACAGGGGGCGCGACATGGCATGGGCCGTGTAGGGTGACGGGGTGGTCTGCATGGACCAGCAAGGGGCGTCGGCTGGTGTCACGTCTTGAATTTTTGATTTGCGTGCCCTGTGTCATTTGGCGTGGCCCGTCGGCTGGAAGAACTTTTTCTCAGTTGAACGGTGCGATCTTTGTCATTTTTCACACCCCGTGGGCTGGTCTTCACTTTTGGAACTTGGAACGGCATGGACCGTGTAAAACGGAATGGTCCACGCCTATACTTAGCCATTTTGGAGTGATTGACGCGGCATGCATGGACCTTCACGGTACGTGTTGAGGGGCCGTTGCACGGGTCGTGCTAACCACCCTTGGTACGGGCCATGCAAACTTGGCTAGGCTCGTGCTGAGGCCTCGTGCCGGCCGGCTGGTTCTGCCGGTTGGCACCATCTTTCGTTCTTGACCTTTTCGAACTTTAAATTTTCCATTTTCGGGCTCAATTCCATCTACTACCATTCTCGCGAATGGCGTTCAATATCTTCTACCATTCTTGCGAATGGCCTTCAAAATCTTTTACCACCCTCGCGGATGGTCTTCTACAAAATGATGTAAAAATACTCACGAGTAACCCACTTGTAAGATCATAAAGGAAAATCTAGGTATTCGTGAATACAAAGTGTCCATTAGATTTAATTAATTCCACAAAACTCGGGATATATACAAGAAAATAAATAATGTTCGTTTAAATCTTTTTTCGTGTAAACCTAATCAAAATTAGCAATCAATCAAAGAAAATATGATAATAAATGTGCCAAATATATCGGTTAACACATGCATAAAGGTGCACGTCACTTTGCCGTAGAACTTCCGCCCCATCTAGCCAGAGAAGGCAACCGTTCTTTCTCTTTTTTCACCAAACACTAAAACTACGACGCTTTGATTATTAGTAAGTCGTCGTTTAGTTACGTGAGAGGAAGAAGATGATAATGCAGGCCAGTTATATCGCTTCTGTAAGTTATATATCATATGGTTCTATTCCTTTGCCTTGTTATCGGGTATCAAATTGATGTAGTCAAACACAATTAATTGCAGATCATATTGGGTTTGGAAGAAGTTGAAAATGAAAAGAAGTTCAATTCTTGAGAACCCTCTAATAACTTTACATCATTAAT
>JAUOBV010106012.1:1323-12985 GCA_032360425.1 Rubia occidens | reverse complement strand
GTCTTTTAGTTTTCTCTCAATTTCTCTAATTTTGCCTAGGAGCCCTTTCGGGTTTTCATTCTAGCTTTTAAACATGTTGAACTCACCATCTCACCTTTTTCCACACGGCCTCTCATTTTTACCTAGGTTTTCCAACTAGCTGGGCCTAGCCTCTTATTTTTACCTAGACCTTTCCGAGATTTCTTCCCAATTTTGCCTTAGTTGCCCTTTTGAGTTTCCAACTTAGCAGGGTATATATATTTTTTCTATTTTCTTATTAATATTTTCTATTTTTTGTGTAGCACAAAATGTCCTAAAGTTGGGCTTCATACTACAAAATATCATGAAAAATAAAAAATTACACCACCAAAAGTTTCATCTTGAAACACTCCCTAATAAAAATAAAGTGATAACACCTTAAAGATCACACCACCAAAAACTCTACCAAACTCCCCAAACCACAAATAACACCAAACAAAATGATGCCAAAAACACAAAGGAATCCCAAGATGAAAACTCCTAAATGTTTCACTAATCCCTCCCTCACACTTGAACTTGGCATTGTCCCCAGTGCAACATAACAATGATAACCGTGAGTGGAAAAGAGAAAAGTAGTGGAAATCACTCATGTGACCCCAACGGATCCCTCCTCAAGTGTCGTGTCTTGCACTTCCTTCTTCTATACTCTAGTCACATTTCTTGCCTCTCGATAGGAATGACATCCCAGAAACCATCAAGCCTTGAGATGTGGAATCTCTCGATCAATTGCTCGATGACTTCTTCTTGGACATCCATCCGCTCTCTCACCTGCATTGGTGAACTTCTCCTTAAATTCCCGCTCAATGGACTCCAATCTAGACTCCCAAGCATGAATGGTACCCTCCATAAAACTTAGCCTACTCCCAAATTCTTCCAACTGTATGCTCATTCTTCCCACTGCATGATCAATGTCCCGCATAAGTCAAGTAGAGCTTACAAGCTGTTTCCCGAATATGTAGAATTAGTTGAGGACATCTGCGGGTAGCTGAGTATGGCTAGGCGGTACCCTAAATGAAGTCTCGCTATTATCCTCCACGACATTTATATCAAGGTTTGATAGGATTATGTAGAAATCCTTTTCAAACCTCGGATCAGGGGTTAGGAAGAGGTCATCCAACACCAAATTTTGGTCGATAGTTGTATGCTCCGGCTTGGGGAGAATTATGAAATTGCACACCAAGGAGCCGCCATATAACCATACGAAGAAGTCTCCTGAAATTATGGTAGCCACCATAGACGCTTTCGCTAGCTTGTGTATTGTGTAACATGTCTCTGGATGACAAAAATTCACCACCGCAAATGGAGGGGGAACCGGATGGCCCTAGTGCTGAGCTAAAAGTTAAACCATGCCTCTCATAGAAATCTTGACACCCTTCTTTTTTCCTGTGGCAATGCATTTCTCTACAAAAAAATGCCACCATGTTGGGGTAGAAATTCCCCTATGGATTCATCACCCAAAGAGCTTGGACATCTGAACTGGGACATTGTGAAATCTCCCCGTGACAGAATACTCCCATGGACAATAAACGCCGAACATAACGTAACATCGGATGGACAATTGCGGTGCTCTGGCAAAGATACCTCTTCTCCATACCCGAAAGATTTCTCCAAAAATTGCTCAATAAAAATGGAAGGCCTTGTTGGTGTGTCCTCAAAATCTCCTTCTCGTACTTTCACTGAATGCTTGGGCAATGTCCTGATGTGACATAGTGCACTCCTTATCATCCAAGTTGAAATGAATGCTTCTCCTCTCATAACCGTCCCTTGATTGCTCCAAGGTCGCCAAAAACTCCAAAGTTCACCGTATGTAGGTCTTGGAATGCTTTTCTAAGAAGTCCCCTTGGCCTATTCAGCTTAGCAAATACGTGATGGGCTCGAGTAAACCTAGAGCTCCCAAGGTCTCCTTGCAAGAAAACTTCGTCTCCAGTATGGTTTGCTTCGGGCATCTCTAGTACTTCCACTTCCGGGCTGCACTTCCGAAAATGGTGGTCAACCCCATGAACTCATTAACAACACAAGTGGGGTTAGGAGGAAGGGAAGTTGCCGGCTCTCATCCCCCAACGTTGGCCGATTTCTTCCCTTTGTCACCTTGGGATGTTGTTCCTTTTTTCAACCTATTCTTTTTTGGAGCCATCCTATTCACAACAAGAAAAAGGTTGTAATGCAAGGATAGCCAAAGACATGCATCAAAACTCATTAAAAAAACACTTCTTCCTAAATAGCCACAACATTCCAAATCATGTCATCTCAACATAAAGACTATATAATCAAGAAACATTCTCCCTAAACAACCAACCCATGAACAATCACAGGATCCCATCAAGAATATCATGATATCAAGAATTATCTCTCCTAAATCATCACAATCAATGAAGATCATATCATCAAAGCATAAGAACAAGAATCATGCTGGCCGCTCGACCTGGCATGACCAATGGTCTCATGCAGGCGCAACCTAACATGGGTCGTGATACTTGTTCTAGCATGCTCCATGTCACCCGGCATGGATATCTGGCTGGAGCTCAGTTTTGATGCCTTTGAATTCACATCCCGTATCATTTGGCACGGGCCATCTGCTGGAACCTCGTTTTACTCAGTAACATGGCACATACCATGTAATTCTTCACACCCCGTGGGTTGATTTTTGCATTAGTGGCTTGAAACAATGTGAACCATGTGAAACGAAATGGTCCGCGCCCATACTTAGCCTTTTTTTTTGGAGTGGATCAAAGACATGGGACATGGGATGTAGGAATTGGAATGGTCCGTACAGGGACCTTTGGCACAGGCCTTGTTTCTTGGCATAGTCCGTGCTTAGCACCTTTGGCACAGGTCGTGCTAGGTGACCTTCGTACCGGCTTGGCTGGCCTCGTGCTGGCCTTAGCTGGTTCGTCTAACTGATTTGTTTGCTCCATTATGGATAAACATCTAATCCAATTTGAGAGTTCTTGTAGTCGATTTTATGGTGCTCGAGAAGATGAATCCAATGGTTTTACCCACAAGTGCTGATTCTTCTCAGATCATTCCCAGAACTCCAAGAAACTCTCGGACTACAATTTCTCTGCTTCTTTCTTGGCCTTATTGAATTTCAAATCCACCTTTCCCGGGCTCAATTCTATCTATTGCCACACTCTGGAGTCTGTGACCTTCAATCTACTACCATCCTTGCAAATGACCTTCAAATATCTTCTACCACCCTCGTGGATGGCATTTTACAAAAGATGATGAAAAAGTACTAATGAGCAGCCTACTAATGAGATCAAAAGGAAGATCTAGGTTTCCATGAATACAAAGTGTCTATTAGCTTCAATTAAGGTAACAAAACTCAGGATTTAGATAAGAAAACCAATAACGATCGTCTAAACCCTTTGTTGTGTAAACCTAACTAAAACTACCAATCAACCAAACAAAAGAACTACTAATCAACAAAACAAAAGATGATAATAAATGTGTCTATGGTCACCTTCTTTTTTTTTAAAATTTAAATCATCTCATAGAGATGAAGGGAATTAATCGGCACCCCAAACCGTGAAAAATAAAAAGAGCATTACAAATATTAAGTTTGATAAGTTTCCCAGTATTCCTACTCAAATACCTCCACACCCAGTGTTGATATTAGATAGGCCGGACCGGGAAAGGTAGAATAATCAGTAGAGAACGAATTCTCCCTACAGAAAGAGTCTATTTTGTAGGATTATGAACTTAAACCATTGTTTAAGAAGATAATCCTAACCACATCTAATGTCCAAAAATGAAGTATGTACTGGTCTGTTCAGTAGAGCAGAATAATAGGATGATTTCCTCTTCTGTAGTTGATCCGTAGCAAAAGATATCAACCCAAGATTTGTGATTGTTCAGTAGAGCAGAATAATAGGATGATTCCTCTTCTGTAGTTGATCCGTAGAGTCAACCCAAGATTTGTGATTCTCCTCAAACCGCGAGGCTCTCCGTAACTTTTCGAAATCAGACCTGGATTGCTGGATCCTTTGATGCACATCTTGAAAGACCTGTTTAAGATAATTGAAACTAATGAGTAGCATCTAATCTAGTTTGGAACTCTCAAGGATTGAATACCATATTTGTCAAGAGTGATCAAACCTCTAACTCTATCCGGCAGTTCAGGGAAAGTAAGAGCAGAGTTAACTTTTTTGGATAGTGCATGTTTGGCTAATGCATCAGCTACAGTGTTTCCCTCTCTGAGAGTATGTACAATGCTCATGGAGCCAAGTTTCATATGGATGCTATCAGCAAGTTCAAATAGGCTCCAATGAGCATGTTCTGGATTTGTAATCATATTAATTACTTGGAGACAATCAGTTTCAATGCAACTGATTTCATGGTAGGATTGAGCCATATTTACTCCCAGACTTATAGCAAGCATTTCAGCATGAATAGGAGATTCAGCCTTTGCAAATTGACACATAGCAGATATAAGTGAGCCTTCTAAATCTCTGAGGACTATTCCTAAACCTGTTTCATTTGTTGTGCAGTCCCATGCAGCATCTATATTACATTTAAAACCAGTCACAGGCTTCTTCCACTTAATACTCACTATATTTGGTTTTGCAGGTTTCAACCATAAAGGGAAGTAGCCACTAGATGCAAGCTCAATGTCAAAATGATGGAAAATGTGAAAAGGTTTAGCAGCATATGCATCATAAATCATACTTTTAATATCCCTCAGTAATAGAGACACACTAGGTTTCTGATTTTCAAATACATACATATTTCTAGCCTTCCACAGATTCCAAATAGAGAAAGATACAATGCTATGAATTATTTGAGAGTGTATTGGAGTGAAACCAGATTTTGTAAGGTAGTAAGAAATTCTATCCCAAATGGAAATGAAAACTGGGGTCTGAATACCTAAGAAAATGTTCACACCAATCCAAACCTCACCAGCCACAGTACACTCATTCATAAAATGATCAAGTGAGTCAATGTTATCACAGAAAGGACACTTGGAAGGTAGCTGGAAACCGAAATGTGAGAGTATATTATCAAATGGTAGCAGTGAATTCATAGTTCTCCACATAAACACAGATATCTTTGTAGGTATTCTACTGTTCCATACTGCTTTTAATGAAAGAGAGTCACCCTTTTTCTCTCTCAGAGAATTGTAGGCTGACTTGAAGGTGAATGTACCTTTTGTATCTGGTTTCCAAATGAGTTTGTCATGCCTGTGATCGTGTACTTCTGCAGCCTGTAAGAATTCAGACAAATTAGGATCAATTAGTGCAGTCAATCCATCCATGAAGTCCCGTCTAAACTCTATGAAGTTTGCCACAGTGCAATCAAGTGGAATTGCAGACATTTCATGATCAATAAGGTCTATTAGGGGGCCTCTATTTGTCCAATTTGAAACCGAGAAATTACATTTACCAGTGCCATGTATAACCCTAGTTTTTTGTTCAGCAAAAACGTTCATTTGGCATATTCTTTTCCAGTTTTGTGATGTTTTTGCTGATTTGGGAAGTGATGCAATGAATGATGTCCAGGGAGCTTTTGCAATTTGAAATTTCCACCACAGTTTAACCGAAAAGGTTTTAACTATTGTTGGAATGCACCTAAATCCCAAACCATTTTCAGAAACTGGATAGCACATATCCCCCCATTTCTTCCATGGTTTTTTCCTCTTTAAATCTGTGAACCCCCAATTTTTTTTGAAAGTCTGCTTTTAATGAGCTTAATGATGTGCACAGTGGGCTTCATAACAGCCCAGAAATGCTGTGACATAGAGTATAAACAGGAATTAACAAGTATAATCTTACCCCCAGAAGAGAGCCATAAGTTCTTCCAGTTATTTAATCTCCTGTCTATCATTTCTATCAAGGGCTGAAAGTATACAGATTTCATCCTACCAGTAAAAATGGGGCAACCCAGATAGGTGAAGGGAAAAGAGCCTTTTTTCATTCCAAGGATAGATTTTATTTGACTAATCTTAGCAACAGTTGCATCCTTGCTAGTATAGAACTCACTTTTTTCATAGTTAATTTTTTGGCCAGAGGTATTTTCGAAAACAGCTAGAAAAGCTTTCATTCTAATCAGATTCAACTTACTAGCTTGCATAAAAATGATTGTATCATCAGCATAAGTAAGGTGAGAAATTGGGATAGCATTTCTAGGTAAAGCATAATATTGCAACCTGCCATTTTCAAAGATAAAAGCTAAACTTCTCGTAAATGCCTCTGAAAAAATATTAAAGAGAAATGGAGAGAGTGGATCACCTTGTTTGATTCCTCTAGTAGCTCTGAAAAAACCAACTGGATTACCATTTACCAAAACTGAAAACCAGGCCTGAGACAAGTTCTTCATAATGAAGTATACAAACTGACCATGAAAACCAAAGCGAAGGAGAACACTATTGAGAAAAGGCCAGCTAACCCTATCAAAAGCCTTTTTAAGGTCCAATTTTAAAATGCAATTTGGGTGCCTATTTTTCCTGTCAATGAATCTGACCATTTCTTTCAAATAGATGACATTATCAGAAATGTCTCTATTTTTAAGAAAAGCCGATTGATGATTGGAAATTAGATTTTGCATATAAGGTTTTAGTCTCTCCATTAATATCTTGGAGAAAATCTTATTGGAGACATTAGAGAGACTAATAGGTCTATAGTCATCAAAGGAAGATGGAATGTTTTTTTTTGGGATGATTGATATCCATGTGCTAGCAATCCCTTTAGGAATGTCAGAGTTAGAAAAGAAATCATTAGAGGCATCCAGCAAATCAGAAGAAATAATAGACCATGCCTTAATGAAGAAACAAGAGGAGAAGCCATCGGGACCTGGGCTACTCTGTTTATTCAAACTCATGACAACCTGTTTAAGCTCTTCTAGTGTGACTGGTTTTAGAAGTTTGATGTTATCATCCTCTGTTATCAACCTAGGTATCCGAGATAAGAAATGGGAGTAATAAAGTCCATCATCTGGTGCACTGCAAGCTGTTAGTAGGTCACTATAATAGGAGATAGCCTCCTGCTCTATTTCAGTAGCATTATCAATCCAAGTTCCTGTTGAGTTTTTTATTTTGGTGATGCTCAATCTACTCTTTTTCTCCTTTACTGCATTATGGAAATACTTCGTGTTACTATCTCCATCTTTTAACCATTTTATTTTTGCCTTGTGTTTCCAATAATGTCTTTGTTCTTTGATAGCTCTAGTAAGCACCGCTTTAGCTTTTTTGAGTTTGATCAATTCAAAATTTGAGTGATCATTATCAAAAGCAATTTCCTGAACTACAAGTGCTTTCTCTGCTTCCAAAACATTATTATGTATATTCCCAAATACTTCCTTATTCCAGATTTTTAAAGATTTTTTTAATCTCAGCAGTTTAAGATAGAATCCTATCATACCCGTTTCCCTTAAAGGAAGATTCCAGTTGTTCTTTACCATATCTAGGAATGACTCTCTCTTGAACCATGTGTTTAAGAATCTAAAAGGCCTAGGAGAGGATTTCATGGTACTGCCTATACTAAGGAACATGGGGGAGTGATCACTAGTTAGTTTATTCAAAATCTGTATGGATGAGTTAGGAAATTTGGTTTTCCATTGAGCATTACATAGACCTCTGTCCAGTCTTTGTATTGTGGGTTGCCTAAGTCTTCCATTAGTCCATGTGAAAGAATTCCCCACCGTATTAATGTTATCTAATGCCATGAAGTCTATGAAGTGGGAAAAGTCTTTAATACTTCTAAGATTTGGTGAACAAGGTCCCTTATACTCAGTAATAGATGCAATGGCATTAAAATCTCCAATGAAAATAGATTCAGCAAAAGAAATATTACTAAGATCATTCCACAGATCTAGTCTACCTTTCCTAGTTCGTAATCCATAGACAAAAACAGAATCCATAGAAGCATTAAATTTTTGGCTAAGGATTGAAACATGAAGAAATTGCAGATTATCAGTTAGAAGATTGACAGTTAGATGATCGTCCCACAGAATCCAAAATTTTCCATTATCAGCTTGAAGGCAGTTTGTAAACTTTAATGTGGACATATAACCCTGACATTCTATATTTCTATGCATAGGTTCAATTATGCACACAAGATTAAAATTATGGGTGAGGACTAGCCTTTCTAATCTTTCCATAAAAGTGGCCATACCTCGAATGTTCCACACCAGTATTTTCATTTTTAAAAATTGTGCTGACATTAAAAACTGAGTTTATGGCTTTTTGAGGATGACCTTGTCATAATCTTATTTAATTGTGTGAAATAGGTCTGCAATGTAGGGCTCTTATGAGCTAACTTTTTCTTTGATGTGGCCAGAACATGAGTTTTGCTAACCTGGGGAGATGAAATCAGATTTGATTCGTCCAGTGTATTTTCCCCTTCTTTCTCCTTATGATGTAATTCCTCAGATGGGAGATGCTGTTCCAGTTCGTCCCCACATATTTCTTCCACACACAATGGTAGAAATCTGTTGACCCTGTTCTTCTGCTGGGAATAGAAGAAAGGGTTATCTAGTAAATGAAATTCATCAGATGAGGTTGACTTACCAATATAAAGGGCTGAATCATCTGTTGCATAATGTTTGGGCATCGATAACCGGCTCTCCGAGACTGCAGTTGTTGTAGCCTTATTTTCATTGCTCGATTTTGTATCAGGAATTGTAACAGGTGATGTGGAGAACTCAGTCTCATGGAGAGCACCGAAATTCTGCTGAATGTGTTCACTGAGTGTGACTATTGTTTCTATTTGTTTGGAGGCCTCCATCGATGGAGCCTTGCTATCAATGACCTGTATAGGTATATGCCCTGTCAGACTTGAAGGGCTAGATCTCTGTCTCCACATTTGAGCCCCGATGGTTCTATCTTTGTCACTGATAGAAACCCCCGATGAACAGCCTTTGTCCAATAAATCAGCTTCTATGTTAACCTGTGAGCCCTGTATAATCAGTTGTTGAGTAGTAGACTTATTCCTAACATTTGAACCATTTCCAGTATGGATGGAACAAGCGGTTGGACTGCCGTTGATTTCTCCGCTTTGGTTACAGTATAAACATTGACATCCCCAGTGGTATTAACCGACGTCCCGCTTGGATGATCAACTTTAATGTAAGCATCTTTTTCGTCTGAAGGCGAGAGGGCAGCCTTGGATTTTCTCAGTTCAGGATGCAAATAGATGCAGATAGGGTCGTTATGACCGATAACTCTGCAATGTTGACAGTATTTGGGGAGATCTTCATATTCAGTGGGGAATTTTGCTACATTTTCACCATCAATTCGACTCTAATTGACGAGTGGAGTTTCTTCCTAACATCAATCTCCACAGATTTTAATAGCGGATGGTCTTGTCAAAGCCGCTGTCGCCGCGTCCATTTTTATGAAGTTTCCTATTTGATTCCCCATAGAATGAATCATAGCAGTGTTGTAGAAAAAGAAGGGTACCTTTTTTTATAGTAACCCAAACCGGAACGATTGATGATTCAGTATCAGGAGAGAAATCGATTGTCCATTTTAACACCTTCATATTTGAACCTTTGAAAGCCCATTGACCTTTGATCCAACACCGCTGGTAATCATCAGCCTCTTGAAATCGGATGAGGACATGCCTGTAGTCGATAGAGCCTAATTGAAAATTTCCTTTGAATCCAACAGATTTGAAAGCCTCATTCAGTTGCTCCATTGAAGGCTTTCCCCTTGAAAACTTGCCAATTAAAGCGTTGCTGTAATGAGCAGCAAGCTTCTCGGCATCTTGACGGGTAACAATACAAGCAATTTCACCTTTGTATTGTGTAATTGGAGTAATTTCTGGGTTTGTAGGTAGGGAGGAAGACAGTGGGGGGTCTGTTTGCTAGAGCTTAGAGAAAGCTTCTACCTTGTGCGATGCCGCCGCGGTAGGGCGTTGGCGCCGCCTTCGGCAGCGGAGGGTCAGTAGCCGTTTATGACCGTTATGTTGTAATTGGTTTCAGAAAAAGGTTTTTCCGAGAGAGAGGTAGTGACTTGGGAAGAGAGAAGGCAGAGCACACTTTTTAAGAGACAATTTACTATTATGTCTGAAGACTTAATAGGCTTTGTAAACAGAGAATGGATTCTTCTTCAGGAGTGGGCAAGGCTACTTGCTGGGAACTATAATTATCCATTTATATAGGCAATTTGTATCAAATAGGCACGCACAAGACACACGATATAATTTCTTTTAAAGAATCATTTAAACAATTTTTACTTGGTCACATGTTGTAAATGTTATATTCATGAACATTTTGTTGATTATAGTAATAGCATAGGTCAAAAGTTACAGTTATGTTTTTCAGTATTTTAGCATTATATTATATTAATAGAATATTGGGTTGGGGCATCACAAAATATACACACACGACACACATTAGGTTTTTTTTATAAATATTGAAGTGAATTTTTTTAAATTCAACTAGGAATGAAAATATCAACAGGTTTCATAAAAGGGACTAGAAGCATTAGTATGAATGTATAAATATGTTTCAAAATATATGATTCCCTTTACAGTCATATATACCTTCATCATCGACTTTTATCCTTAATGCATCAAACTGAGTAAGTAATTTGGGATATTTTATTTGTGCGGGACCTCCTGAGACTTTGACTAATTCTAATTTTTTTTCACTTGGAAGAATGTATACAACAAAGAGTTGTGCTTTCAACATCGATGGATGATATATCACAATTGGAATCAGGAGGAGGAGGAAAAAGAGATGCAAATTCAGTCTGATGTCTGGGGGCCTCATAAATCTATGTCGAGAGGGGAGTTTGTAAATATTTGCTTTGTACCAGGCTTAATCTTCCCAACAACTCCACTTCAACCTAGGGGAACACTGAATACATGATATTGGAAATAATCTGATTTTTTTACAATTTGTATCATAAAGATAAGTACGTGACACATGATTGAATTTATCTTATTCAAATATTTAAAACATTTTTACTTAGTCCCAAAATTAAGTAACAGTTATGTTTGGACTATTACAATAAAAATCCCCTTCATATAGGGCTAGGGCTTAACCAAATTTGCACGCACATGACACATACTGGTTTTTATTTTAAAGAAAAATTGAAATAATTGTTTTTTCCAATTAAATTTCAATTGGCATTGAAAAGTTCACCAAGTTTCAACAAAAAGAAAGGAGCATTAGTAGGGAATGTATACATCAGTTTGTAACCATTTTCATTTTATGCACAGTCATATTCAACTTCGTCATTTTCATTTATCCTAATTAATTTAGCAATGATGCAAATAAGGAGATCAAATTGTCACCTGGTTTTCATCAATTTCTGGTTTAAAGTTTAATCCACTCCTTCATAACACTTCTAAAAGACGTTTCATACAACGAAATACACCCCATAAAGTTTCTAGATTTAACTTGTACATGGAATTTCCCATCAAAAGTAGCTGGTTCCAAGTTCCTACTTCCTTCAGATATAGCCTCATAGACACTGCACACGGTACAAAAGCTTCAATTCAAAATCAAACAAGAATAGTTTTGTACCAGGCTTAACCTTCCCCGTACAACTTCCCTTCCAACCATGGGAACACCCAAAAAATGACATTGAAACACTCTGACTTTGTTTTACCATTACACTTGAATATGTCACCGGCTAGCTAATTCAAATATATAGCATCGATGTATCCATTCTATCTTATTGGTAGATCCAATATGGGCA
>JAUOBV010105801.1:0-12989 GCA_032360425.1 Rubia occidens | reverse complement strand
TCATTGATGATGATCGTTGTTGTTATATTTCTCCTTGCGCAGGCTGGCGTAATTAAACTCTGAAAAGATAGTTCACAGGGACGTCATTAGTAATATTTGATGGCTGTCTCACATAACTTCCTTGTCTCACATAAATCTCTTGTCTCACCGGATCTCTCCCCTATATATATATATATATTTGCTTGTATTCACTCTTATATGCTTGAACCCTTAGGAAAATCCCTCTTCTGCGTGGAAGACTCCAATTTGTCACTATCTACTTAATTGTATTTAGGAAGCCCTTTAGGGCTATAAATTGAAACTTTGAGAGGTACGGCGATGGCTACCCAATCTTGCACAACATTTTCAATAATATATAGAATGGAAAAAGTGTTCCTCAGTAGGATATTTCATAGAATCATTTATGTTGAATTCCACTTTATTCCCATCAAATTCCATGGTGAGAGTAAAATTATGCACATCAATCATCATCCCTGAAGCTTTTAAAAATGGTCTCTCGAACAACATATGGAGGCATTTTTATCATGATCAATGTCAAGGACATTAAAATTCAATGGGAATATAAAGTAATCCACCATAACCAATACATTCTCGACAATAATGGAACGATTGGAAAATTTGATTACCACCAAGGCTTTGGGAAAAAACTATATGAAGGCCTTCATACACTACAAGAAACAACACCTATTACCTCAGTTCTACAGTGGTTTTTACCTCGGGTTTTCAGCCATGAAAAAACCAAGTAAATGTAGCCGAAGTAAGAAGTGTATTTTTTACCTCAGTTTATAACTGAGGTAAAAAATACCTGTTACTTCAATTTTTCGCCCAACATAGGTAAGAATTAAGTGCGACGTCGCTCATCAGATGAAGCTCGACATTAGAATATCAGAGCTCCGATGTCGGCATATTAGACGAAAGATGTCGGCCATGTAAACAAGACACGATATGTGAGAGGAAAGTCTGCGAAGTGGTTCCAGTCGACATCTTTGTACATATCAGCGACATCGCATGGTGTGGAGCACCCATTCCGTGTGAACGGTAATGTGTAAAGGTGAATAATGCAACATCATTTTGAAAAGTAAATGTCGCAAAAATAACTACACGTTGGTTCTACACACGATGTCGCTTATGCGTCGAATGAACAAAGGTAAGTGCAATGTCGCGGAATAATCTTACAGAAAACATTTTTTATAATATCATAATGATAAATATTTGATGAAACAAACAATCGTTTGTCTATAGCCATTACATGTTATTTAGTATTGGATTACTCTAGAAATGGTTAAACATACAACAATCAATAGTTATTCAACGCATCTGGGAAAATTAACAATGACATGTTCAATTCCACAAAACTATCAAATTTAATATAAATACATGTCACAAAATATAATAATACCTAAGGTTGATATTAAATTTAAACATTAACTGTATAGAACCTCCATATTGTCTACGTTGTAAGACATTGATACTGTCAGGGTGACTAGTGAAATGACAAGTCATCCATCTACAGTCCATCGATAACTATCATTGTCCTATTACACACAAGAGACAAAATTTATGTTAGAATTGGATAGTCCATAAATAAAAAACACAAAATATAGTAATACTTAGATCACGTGAATGTCAGCTTGGATTGACAGATATTGGTAAAAGAAATGTTGCAAACTAAAGTGATTGATGTCACTAAGGTCAACCTAAGTGCGACGTCGGTCATTCAAGATATTTCATGCTTTTTATTGACATGTACGACGTTAATCTTAATTGTGTTGTATATCGCAAAGGCCGAATAATAGTGACCGGCGTCGCACATTCATATTGTGTTCATACAAATAAGTAATTATTGTTCACAATCAACCCTAATCGAAACATTTTTTATCATTTCTTAAAAACATGGCATCATCTTGGAAACAAAAAAAAAATACACTTTATAACATTAAACACCATCATCATATAGCATGAAAATATACAAACTTTGATCAATGACAAAAATAACATATGGAAGGTATGGTAATTAAATTTATAAATTAACATTGAATGTATGGAAAACTACTAGAATTAGTTAGAACCCGGAGATGCTCCATCATCATATACTTGTTGATGTTTGAGAAAAAATTTTGATTGAGCTCTTCAATTGATGTAATGGTGTGAATGGAGAGGATGGTGTGGAGTAGGGTTTAGAGAAAGTGTATTAAAGATGAGAAATGGGTTGTACACGATGTCGTACACGATGGCCAAAGGGTAATTTTTGTAAAGTGTCGTAAAATACTCCATGTCAAGATTGGAGCCCCATCTGTTAACCCTTTTAATCCGAGATCGGAACAACATTTTCAGGAAAATGTGAATGAAAAAAATATTATCTACAAATATGCAGTTAGACTTCTACCACATTCTTAAAGGGACCTAAGTGTAAATATTAAAAAGTTCACCGATGAACGGTTCCAATCGTCTGAAAAGAAATGTTTTCATCCCTAGTCAAACTTATAATATCCGAGAGTAACATACAAACTCCTCTTATTCCACATAGTCTTCCACAAGTTCTTCCAACTAACCCCCTGTATACTTATAAGTAATCATCTAAAATTTACTCTAGACCACATACTAGAGCTTTCCAAAATATGATGGACGGAATTTAATTATATATTTTTGCCATAAAAAACCAAGAATTAGAATTTTCAAGTGATTCTATGTGGTGGAAATTATCGTTCCCCTAACGCTTTTCTCAAAATTGATGGAAATACTAATACAAATGATGTCTGATTACCCCGGTTTGCATTCATCTAAGACAGTATGCATAATCTCCATAACAAACATTTGACCTTACGGTCGGGTGCGGAGTTCTGATGCATAGTGAACATGCAGGAAAGTTTGGGCTATAGTGTACTTTTTGTGAAGTTTCTTCATATAGTGCTTGTGAGTAATTTGGGCCCGTTCCATTGACCCGTTCGTGCCTAAATAGAAAGACCTTGGACTTCACAATGTGAATTACATTAGGATATTTCCAAATTTTCGTTTCCACTTCTCCCACATTCATGGAAGGACCTAAGTGCAAAAATTAAACTTCACCCGTAGTCCCAATATCGATTCCAAACCTTTGACATTTTCAAACAAACATATAATCCCCTAAAATGATAAATAAACACACATGATCCCACAGAGACATCCCAACCAAGATCTTATAGTTAACTTTTGCATCTTTACAAGTTACCACCCATAATTTTTGAAAGACCACGTACTAGCGCTTACAAAAAATTGATGCTCAAAATTTCATCATCTTATTAATTCATAAATCGATTTCGATCGATCAGGACATTAATAAAGTTCATGGACAATTTTAAAATTCAATAAGTATTTGTAATATATATAAATGTTATTAAGGTCAATTAAATTTGTTTTGTTCAAATAGGGTCCATTTGTTGTGCTAGTGGGCTGAAGTGGTGAGGCCTAAAATAAAACTTACCGAAGTCGGCAATATGTCGGCTCTTATGTCTGTCAGATTGATTAAGGTGCGACATCATACTAGCCGAGCATATTTGTCAAGGATTTTTTTAAAACTTCTCAAGGACTTTAGATTCCTCTCAATTTTGTATTTTTCATAGACATTGTTATGTGTATGTGTTGGGTTTCCTCCCTAATTAATACACTCTCTATTGATGGAAGAGAGGGGGATATTTCTAGGATGATGGGGGAAGAATCTAAATGACTTCCTGGAAGGTTCCAAGCATTTAATATGGTTGTTGGGGAGATTGAAGAGAATTATACAGCTTGCTGGGTTCCCCTTTAAATAGAGGTGTTGGAGAAGAGTTCATCATTCAATCTTATCAACTCCAATCCATAGTCACTTCATTCCTTCTAGTGTGAGAGATCCACTCTTAGAATGAGGAGTCAGAGAGAAGTTTTCATCCTCACTAGTTAGTGAGTGTTCCACCATAGTGTTAGTAATCTTGTAATTCATCCTACTTGGGTGAGATATTTGAAACCCTACTATAGCCTCATATAGTGGAAGATTTGGACAATGTAGTCCCGCAACTTTTCCTGATTTGGGTTTTCTACGTTACAAAAATTTTGTGTCACACTTTTCTTCCTTTTTCATTTTTTATCTTGACCACACAAAGAGGGAAATGTGAATTTTTCTTTCAATATGGTGTGTGAATTAAGTGGTCTATGTTGTTTATTTCGAATTTTTCCTACGAATTAGGGTTCTAGGGTTTACACGTTGTATTTCTATATTGTTTTATGTTTGTAACTCGGCAGTCGTTCACAATTCCGCCAATGCAATGAATGTGCAATGTTTCATATTCATATTTTTTCTCTTCATCTTTGAATGAGACAACATAGTTATCTCGGTTAACCAATAGGTTATACAGATAGGTCTGCGATGTTGCATGTACATTTCGACTCAAATGATTAATTGAACTGATTTCAATCGGACCAATTTCTATCTATCATTATACATTTCATCCTTGACAATATGATTTTAATTAATCATGAGCACCAAGTAAACATGGTCTGTTTAACATTAAGTGTTTAAAATGTGGAGATTTTGCAGTATATGAGCACCAAGTAAATATGGTGTGTTTAATATTAAGTGTTTAACATGGTGTGTTTAACATTAAAATAGTTAATGTTAAATACAGAGTTAAAACATAGTTATACACACCATGTTTCCTTGGTGCTTAAACACTGCAAAATTTTAACATTTTCAATAGTTTTCTTCGACAAATCATATTGTGCACATATGTAATGTACGATATTTTATTCAGAAAAGTCATGTACCATTGAGGTGGGCGTTATTTTGTTTAGAACGTAAATTATTTAATATTCTTAATTAATTATTACCAATTTCATTGACCAAATACAGGTCCACCATAGTGATTCAGATGAGGATTGTGTGCTGACTTCATTCGGTGATATAATACCACATTTCGTACGTAAGTTAACCCAGAAAAATTTTGGTTCAATTTCGATTTTGGTACGTCCTTCCAATAACTGTGTTTTTCTGTTTATAATTTAGTACATCTCTAGCCAAATTGAGCCATTCCTATCAAGGTTCAAAATTCCTGTTGTCTCGAGGTGCCGCGAAAGAGAGTATCACATGCACTACTTGGGGAATATGAGGCTAAAAACCCCTACCCCAAATGGTTTTAGCATGGTCCTTCTTGAAGAAGACCTGAACGTTGGGGACATGCTCTACTTTGACCTGGTTGATGGTTTTGCACCTAAGTTTTCAATTTCATGATCCTACCCTATTATTTAGTACTTAGAATTTGTAACATATTATGACAAACATCAGTAACATTAAGACTATTTTGTTGAATGTGATATTTATATAATTTAGTCTTGAATCGTGAATCAATTTGTTGAATGTTATTTTTTTGTTATTGAATCACTAATATTTTACCAGCCATATGAAACAAAATATTTATGTTATGATAATACATAAAACTATAACAGACTTGTGTGTGATGATTAATTTGTTTCAACCATTCTTAAAATAGCAAATATTTGCGTTAACCAATCCTTTTTAATATATTCAAATTGTTCATCGGCTATTCACTTTAGCGGTGGACTGAAATTGTTCGCACAAGAAAAAATGTTATGTTGCCATGTTTTAGTGTTTTACGGATGATATTATTCATTTTGATCCTTGGTGGGCTCATTTAGTATGCAAGCGGACTTACATATTTCGGCCCTATAACTCATGCGACGTTGCTACTGAGTTAGTCGTTTGTCAACTCAAGCGATGTACATGTGACGTCCCACCAACCGAGGTAGACAACATAAGGTCCCAAAACGATGTTATCTCGAAATGACTATAAATAAAGGGTCCCCCATAATCAATTAATGCTTTTTCTTTTATAAGTTTCCCGAGAATACCAAGAGTCTCTCCACCCCTTTACTCTTCTCCTTGGACAAAGGTATGAATTTTTACTCTTCTAGTGCCTAAATATTTGCAATTGTTACTTGACCTTGTTTTATTTATGCTTTTTGTATGGGTTGTATATTTTATTTTCTAGTTCTTACCCTAATTTGTAAGGGTGTTTAGTTTTCTTGCATGAACCCTAAGTATTCTTATAGATTTTCTAGGGTTTGTTTTAGGATGTTTTTGTGTAATTTTATATTTGTAATGCATCACTTTTCCTTGGATTTCATGTTTTTTTCGTTGTTGTCCCCGATACATGCAAAGTCAGTCTACAGTCTCACGTCATTCAGTTGATGCGAATAGTGTGCGATGTCGCATCATCCTATTTCATGTCATGCATGAGACGTTGCAAGCATCTCGATTTATCCATCATTAATACCGATGTCTTAACGATGTCGCATGTAGGCATTTAAGTTTACATTACATTTCTTTTATGCGATCTCGTTTCTGCGCCGGTCAAGATATAACTCAAGGCAACTAACTGGCGACGTCAGTGATACATGTAAATTTAGCCACTGGTTCAGACCGATATGTTTTTGCGACACATGGCCGATGTCACCCGTTGTTTTCATAAAACTAGTTTGACCTAAACATTGTCAATTTATGTGCAGTACTAATAATGGCTGGTGAAGGATCTTCTTATCGCCCCTTCTTCCTGGTATTTTTCCATTTTACATATATATTTACTAATACATACGTATACTTTATAAAAATTATTTTTTTAGTTTTAATACAGTTCTCCGTACAACGGAGAAACCCCGAACCTGTGGTGTTTGAGCATTGAACACCATAAAATAGCCGAGAATAGCCCGTGGTTCTACTACACTTTGAAGCCCCTGAACTTTCGGAAGAACCCAACTTTGGTAAGGGCTCAAACTAGCCAATAAATAAAAGTATGACATGATTTGATTTTCAGTTAATATAATTTGTTTTTGATTGAAAAAATATATGTATATATATATCTATTCATAATGATTATTTTATTCCTAAATAACTACATCCCGAGGGAAAATTTACCACTTCTCCCCAATGAGAAGACCCTTATTTTGCTTATGTTTTACGGGATAGAGTGGTGCATGAACTACTTGAGGCAAGGGAGGATCAAGGCCCTATCCCCAAAGGGTTTTGCCGAGTTTCTTTTTGGCAACAACTTGAATATTGGGGACACCTTTTTCTTCGAGGTCTTAGAAGTTGGGAGGGGGATTGTCTTCAAGTTTATCATCCTTCAATGGGATTGAGTTTATTGTAATTTCTATTCTGGTATTGGAACTGAGAATTTTTTTATTTATATTTCAAGTTTTATGTACTAATATGTAAGGATATGTTATTGATTAATGGTTTTCTAGTAATTTGACTACCTAATTCGAACTATATGTAATTGATTATATGTGGGATTTGATAAGTGCATGATTTTTTAAAACCATTTTGAACCGTACCATTCAACACAATTTTCCACAATGGTTTAATTCAAATCCAGTGAACAAATACTTTTGTAGACCGAAATCAATCGTTTTCATAAAATAAACTAATTTCCCATTTACCAAAATCATGGGACGTTGAGAGAAGAGAGAAACATCAGATTGGAGATAACCACACCACCCCGACTTTTCTTTTAATTTCCTTTGTTTTGCACTTTCAAAATCTTTACTTGTTGGTTGTGGTTTTCCTTATTATTCAACCATTTTCAGACGTAACATAGTAATACTTACCTTATTGAATTTTAAAATAATACTTCCTCATCTTTCAAAGTCAATCCATCTCAACTTTTTCATCTAAAAGTTCTATCTTTACTAATCTACAACGTCGGTCGTCCATCGCACGCAATGTCGATGACAACGAAATAATATGGGATTTTGGCAACGATTCTAATACATCCCATGCGATGTCGCACACTATTTGTTAAGGTTATTTATATCGTTTCTTGCCCCTTTTACTTTGGCTAATATAATATCTGAGGTAACAAACCTAATGTTTACCTTGGTTGTCGATTAACTGAGTTAAAAAATATTATTTACTTCAAAAAAAACATTACAAAGGTAAATAATATGGTTGTTACAATAATAGGTTTGGAAGAATGTTGAATCCTTCTCAAAAAAAATTCAAGAATGGCTAAAAATTCAATGTATTTGACGGGTTGTGCTATACTACACGGTAAGGGCACTTCCTTCTCAAAAAATTCAACCCTTTTGAAGCTCATTTTAAAAAATCTTACCATTATCCTGGGAAGTGCCAACATCCTTACCACTTCTCAAAGTGATAACACTTGATTTTGGTAAAGGTTCAACTCCGATTTAGGAATGAAGTTTGCCTAAGCCTCTTGACTCGATCTGATTCAAGATTTAAGCCATTTGACTCACTTGAGTTTCCATGTTTTTATGATCAATTTGGCCATCTCTTTTGATTTTCACATAAAATAATGCGTTAACCAATGCATTTGACACATTTATTAGTATGTTTTGGTTGAATGATTTCTAGGTTTTGTTAGGTTTACATTATAAAGGGTTTAGATAACCATTGTTATTTTTCTTATCTAAATCCCTAGTTTTGTAAATTTAATTATATCTAATGAAACTATGTCCTCACGAGCTTCTAGATCTTCTTATGTGAGATTATTTGTAGACTGCTCGTGAGCACTTTGGCATAGTTTGTAGAAGGCCATTCACAAGGATGGTAGTAGAATTTAGAAGTCCATTCACAAAGATGGTAGTGAAGAGATATCATAACATTGTAGTAGATTGAAACAAACTTAGAAAAGAAAAGGTATCGAAGTTCAAAAAAGAAAGAAATGGTACAGCCGTGCAGTACTACACGGTCTATGCCAGCAAACATGGATGGTGCCAAGTTTCTTTGGCATGAGCCACAAACAATAGCACGGCTCGTGACAACCAATGTTCTCATGCGACTAAATATGCAGCACAGGCAGTGCCATTATGCGCGACACGTGTCCCTTGAAAGATTTAATGCTAAGACAAGCCCATAGGAAGTGAATAATTGCACACCCGCGTCATCAATTTGCCAAAAACTTGACTCCCAACCGGCAGCCTAGAAGGTTATACACGGCTCGCGCCGTTCTGAAGGGGAAATTAAGCATCCAGCTAGCGACCACAAATAATCACATGGCATATAAAGGATCCGGTGGCCCGTCAAGAATGGTATGATCATGCACTCATAAAGGTATAAGACCAGCTCCCAGCCGGTGGCCCATGTGCTATTACAAAGGCTGTGCCACATTGGTCGTGTACTATAGCACGGGCTGTGTCCAATGGCTACTAGGGTTAAATACCTTTTTGGGGCTCTTTCGAAGACCAAATTCCTACTACTATACATAGGAGCCTATGTCTACTTGGGTTTGAATTTTGGAAAGTTTTGTTTTCATGAGTTTCATTCTCCTAAGTGTACGTAGAGAGAGAAATTGACTAACCCTTCTCTCAAATTCATTTCTCCTTGTTTTTTCCCAAGGACATTGAATCCAATGAAATATTTGGGTTTAATGCTTAGGGAGTAGTTTATTAGCTTGGGGATCTATATTTGTATTCATGACTAGGTAGTTGTTCCGTGAGATTCTAAGATCTATCTATCCTTTTATACTTATGAACATTATGTTGACGTGTGCTTCTCATTATTGTTAATTGCATAATTTTTACACCATGCTGGCATACACCTTAGTCTACTTTCATGTTGGAGTATTCATTGATTTTCCCCGGGGAGTGAAACCCAAATATAACAAGGGAAACAAAAGTCTGGGACCGTATAAGTGTATGCATGCAGGTCGCTGGGTCAATGTTGTCATAACCGTACACTAGTCTTAGCTGGACTTTGAACCTGAAGGGTTGCAGATAGAGATAGCATAGTAGCAAACTAGGGTTAGTGTATTTCACAACCTTAGAGTGAACGATAAGGCGTCTATCCCTTTGTCTCTGTAGCCTAGGGAGAAACATTGGTAGTGGAGTGCCAAAGACGTAATTGTACGAGAGAAAATCAGATCTGCACAGGAGGTAGGGTCGTCGTTGCACTCACCTAATTACGGAGGGGGTGCCGATGGAAGATTACAATCGAACCCTTATGTGGTAGTTAGGGGGGAGTTTTTACCATCAACCAAACAACGTGGCATTAAATTAGTATAGGTTTGTATGCCTTGAATGTGATTGAATTGAAGATCAAAATATACTACCGGTCAACTTACACAATTATTCTCCAAGTGCTAGCGATATATAGTTTTACCCTTTTGTTATTTCATGCTTGTAGTCTTTAGATAAACCAACCCCAAAAAACCCCTGTTTTGCAACATTAGCTATTCCTGACACGTGATCGAATTGATGACCATGTTGCGGCTTTGTACAGTTATCAATTAATGTAGGACTAATGGCTCACAAAGGAGCAGCTAATCCGGCCCTGTTCTAAGTCTTTTGCCTACGTACATATATATTTACTAGCTAACACATCTTCACAATTTATAATAACTAATACTCTTTGGTTTTTGTAAAGTTCATCGTACAATGTTGAAGCAACCCATAACCTATTTTCTTTGTCATCGACCATCACATGATGGCTCTTGATAGCCAACATTTCCACTGTACCCTCAAGCAGTAGAACTTTGGAAAAAATCCTTCTTTGGTAAGCTTTTTAAATAATTTTTATTTGTTGAAAAGTGTATATATATACATTTTCATATTTCTAATTAATATTTTTTATGTGACTCAGTACATCTCGGGTGAGATTGTATTAGTCTTACTGACTGAGAAGATCCCCGTAGTGCTGGGGTGCTACGGGATAGGGTGACATATGAACTACTCGGGGCAAGGTAAGATCAAGGCCCTTTCCCAGAGGGTTTTTGCGAGTTCCTTAGGGGAAACAAACTATGCATCAGGGACACCCTATTCTTCGAGGTGATAAAAGTTGGGGGGCCAATCGCCTTCAAGGTCATCATTGTCCAAGCTGATTGAGTTTATTGTATTTTCAGTTATGTTGGAACTAAGACAACTCTTTTTTTTTGCATTTATGTACTATTTCTATGGATAATTTCATGACTACTATTTTTCTAATTATTTAACTATCTTACTTGATCATTATATAATTGGTCGTGTATATATAAGTGCGATTTGATTTATCCACGATTTTATAAACCATTTCATAATTCTACGATTAAAAACCATTGAACAAGGGTGTACTGGATGTGTACGAAAGAGGGGAGGATTTCTAGGGTGCTTGTAGCACAATGATTGCTAGCTACTGCAGGACCTAATTTTCCTTTACATACCCCTAAATTAATCACGATGACGGTATATACTGGGAAGGGAGAGATGCCAAAAGGAGGAGAAGCACACGACCACCACTCTTTTCCAACACCGTCAAATTCTTTTCTTGAAATTATCTTTTACATATCTACGACTTTGGCAGTCTATCGCAAAACATGTCGGTGCAAACGATGTTTCATACAAAATCAGTTCACCAATTAAACCAGCAAGTGCGACGTTGCACGCTATTCGATAACATTATTTACCTCATTTTTAACCTTTTACTTCAGTTCATATAATAACTGAGGTGAAAGAGCAATTATTTTTCTTGATTTTTTATAACCAAGGTAAATAATATCTACTTTGAAAAAAATAACCAAGGTAAAATAACTTCTTACCGTGTTATTTGATGTTAACAAAAAAACCTAGGCAAAAGGGGCTAAAGGTCATTTTTCTTGTATTGTGATCAGTCTCGTGTTGATTTGGCTTAGCATGGGCCATGTTGTGACACGTCCATGCCAGCCTATTTTAGCTCGAGCATTTCTTGAATTTTTTCTTCCAACTTTCTCATTAAATTCCTACACCCAGAAACATGAAAACGATAGTAGCACCGTACCAGAATATCTTTAATGACTATTAATGCTTAAAAAATCACAAAAAATCAAACACATTCCTAAAAGTTTCAAGGAAATATTTTAAACTACTAATATAAAAAATTAAACACCGCATTTTTAATTTAGTCCTCACAACTTATTATTTCATGCATTTTTAAAACTAAGAAAATTGGTTTGATGGGTCACCAGAATTACCATCCTTGACACCACCAACAACCACATCCTTATGGACGGGTCACCACATTACCTTCAGTTTCCCTTTCACCTTGGGAGAAACATACCAAACATGCCCATCTTTCTCAATCGTAGATATTTTTTTTTGAGTTTGGGAGTAGGAAGGGATTTAAGAGTATCTAATTCCTTAACCCGCTTCTTTCTCCGATGTGTGAGATATTTGAAGCAAAGCATCTTTAATCACACTAGAAGAAACATGTTCATCAACAAATGTATCATCACAAAATTTATTCATACGAGATAGAGCATGCAAGGATTCTATATTGGGCAACACCTCATCATCATCAATAATTTCATTTAGGTATTTGACATCTTCAATCATGCAAGAGTTCTCATGTTGAGCAAGTTCTTCACATAAATTCATGCCTTTGAACACACGAGAGGGATTAGGTAAATCATGCCTAAATTTCTAAATATTAAGACCAACCTTATCAATTTCATCCTCTAGGGTTAGTGTTCCCAAACGAACGTCTAATTGTGCTCTTGATGTTTTTAGAAAAGTTCTCCCAAATGAAATTGAGGGTACACCACCATCTTGCACTACATCGAGAACATAGAAAACTGTAAAAAATAGTAAATTACCTACCCTAACCATTATGTACTTAACAAAATCTCGAGGGCTAGCTTGGGAGTGATTAGCTAATTTGACAACTACCATAGTTTCCTTAAGTTCGCCTATGTCTAGGCTCTCATAAAGGCAAGAAGGGATAACATTAATAGATGCTACTAGATCAATCGTAGCATTTTTCACCAATTTACCACTAAAAGAGTTAGGATTTGAAAACACACCGGGGTCATCACGTTTCTTAGGTAAACTTCTATTATTAAGAGTAACCACTCCCCCTATTTTGAATTTTCCTAACTTCCTACGTGGATTGTTCCACTTATTAGTGCATGCAACTTTGAAGAACTTAGCATAACAAGGCAAATCCTCAATCAAGTCCAAAAGTGGAACGCTAACCTCAACCTTCTCAAAGATCTTAC